>CVRI01000075.1:892403-1014283 GCA_900005825.1 Clunio marinus | reverse complement strand
CCCAACTGCCCCACCTACAGACCCTCCAACTGAGCCGCCAACTGTGCCACCTACCGAACCACCTACAGATCCTCCAACTGAGCCGCCAACTGTGCCACCTACCGAACCACCTACAGATCCCCCAACTGACCCACCTACAGATCCCCCAACTGACCCACCTACAGATCCCCCAACTGATCCACCCACAGACCCTCCAACTGGTCCACCAACTGAACCACCAACTGTGCCGCCTTCTGAACCTCCTACAAAGCCCCCGACTGATCCTCCAACTGTACCACCTACCGAGCCTCCTACAGACCCTCCAACTGATTCACCAACGGACCCTCCCACGAAGCCCCCAACGGAACCACCTACAGAACCCCCAACTGACCCACCTACAGGTCCTCCAACTGACCCTCCAACGGATCCACCTACAGACTCACCTACAGATCCTCCAACAGACCCTCCTACTGATCCCCCAACGGAACCCCCTACTGATCTTCCAACGGAACCCCCTAGTGATCTCCCAACTGATCCTCCAACCGACTCTCCTACTGATCCACCAACTGAGCCACCAACTGTGCCACCTACAGAACCTCCTACAGAACCCCCGACTGATCTACCTACAGATCCTCCAACTGATCCTCCAACAAATCCACCAACGAACCCTCCAACGGATTCACCAACTGATCCTCCAACAGATCCACCAACTGATCCACCTACAGATCCTCCAACGGACCCACCTACTGATCCTCCAACGGACCCACCAACTGATCCTCCAACGGAACCCCCTACTGATCCTTCAACGGAACCCCCTACTGATCTTCCAACGGAACCCCCTACTGATCCACCAACTGAGCCACCAACTGTGCCACCTACAGAACCCCCGACTGATCTACCTACAGATCCTCCAACTGATCCTCCAACTGATCCTCCAACTAATCCACCAACGAACCCTCCAACGGATTCACCAACTGATCCTCCAACAGATCCACCAACTGATCCACCTACAGATCCCCCAACGGAACCCCCTACTGATCTTCCAACGGAACCCCCTACTGATCTTCCAACGGAACCCCCTACTGATCCACCAACTGAGCCACCAACTGTGCCACCTACAGAACCTCCTACAGAACCCCCGACTGATCTACCTACAGATCCTCCAACTGATCCTCCAACAAATCCACCAACGAACCCTCCAACGAACCCTCCAACGGATTCACCAACTGATCCTCCAACAGATCCACCAACTGATCCACCTACAGATCCTCCAACGGACCCACCTACTGATCCTCCAACGGACCCCCCTACTGATCCTCCAACCGACCCTCCTACTGACCCACCAACTGAGCCACCAACTGTGCCACCTACAGATCCTCCAACTAATCCTCCAACAAATCCACCAACGAACCCTCCGACGGATCCACCTACAGACCCACCTACAGATCCTCCAACGGACCCTACTACTGATCCTCCAACGGACCCTCCTACTGATCCTCCAACGGACCCCCCTACTGAGCCACCAACTGTGCCACCTACAGAACCCCCGACTGAGCCACCAACAGAACCTCCAACTGATCGTAAGTTAAATGCTTTCTTATATCCAAATAAGTTTAATTTTTTTTCATTTTCTCACTTTTCATTCTCACAGCCCCTTGCTATACCTTCCCTGACGGTAATATTTTAATTAAGAATTATTATAATCGATATTTTTTTCTAATTTTATTTTATTTCATTATGTTTGAACCTTCTTATATTTAGAAACTACGACTACAACAACAGGTAATTTATTTTCTATCGGTTTATGCTGTTATGCTTGTAAATAATGAATTTTCTCATTCAGTTCCTCCTTACAAACAACGAAAACGTCGTAACAATAAAACGAAGAGAAAGTATGGAAAGCACGGAAAGTATGGAAAGCACGGAAAGTATGGAAAGTATGGAAAAACTGATAGCCCATGAAATTCTTATTGGGTCTAACATTCTTATTGAGTTTTAGCTTATTAAAACAAATAAAGTATTTGAAAATTTATTTAACTAAACATTAATTCAAGACTTTTAAAAATTATGCTTTTGTTATGATCATCATAATTATCCTAATTTATTTAAGAGAAAAGTTTCTCTCAAAAATCGTTTCATGGAAATCCTCATGATTCGATTTTACAGCTTTCTGTGAAATGAATTTGAATTGCATCTATCCACACAGCTAAGTATGATTTCTTGAATGTATAAATAAATATTCCGAAAAGAAGAGATAAGAAAATGTAGAGAAACATGAAGAAGCGACGATTATTTTCAACACTTATAAATAAACGAAAAAAGAAGAACATAATGCGCACAGTATTTCAATGTTATTTTAACAGACTGAGGCCTCAGTTTGATGTTGTCAGCTGCGTGAAACAGTTGAACAGATAAAAAGAGAGATTTTATGTCTCGAAGTTTATTATTTCAATACCTAGATAGAAATTCAAAGTAGTGACAATTTCAAATTATTTATTTTGGAAAACAATTTAAGCTTTTGTTGTTAAGGAACCATTGCAGATAAAAGAAAAGTTTTGATTTTGGTGTCAATGTAAGTGGAAAAAAGCACTGAAGACAGAACTACTGCAGTCTTCACTAAATAAATGTAAATAAAAGTGGAAACTAAGCGAAATGATTTTAAATGAGAAAAAAACTAGTTCTAAAGCCATTAAAGTTTTTCAACCTAACTCGAGTGTTTTTTTTTTGTGAAGAGAGTAGAATGAGTCACAACTTTGTAGGGTCATGGTCATGGTCATGCCTGCATTAGGATGTTACATTGACCTATTTAATTATGATTTTATTCTTTTACAGTCCAAAATTTTTCATGTTTCTAAATGTGCTTAAAAATTTATGACGATTTCCACTGCGTGCTTTCGATTGATTTTTTTGCCATACTCATAAAATGACGCAAAATGAAAGCCATTACAGTTTGCTTAAGAGAAAACTAGCGATGCTAAAAACAAACTCGCTTTCAAAGCGACATTTACAAATTGAAATAGAGTAAACAGGTCTTTGACAGTGGATATTTCTAAAGCTGCTGAATATCTTATTAAAAATGTTAAACCATAACGAAATTCTTAGAGGTCAATTAAATGTATTCCGTATTTCATTATTAAAAATTCTTTCCGTTTGTCCTTCGCATTTGGTAAGAAATGTAGCCATTAAAGTCATGCCGAATCAAATTGCGTGATGTATATGCAAATTTCTGACACTATTCAGTTGAATCCATTAGTCATGGCTGTTCAGAAATTTATTGCTTATTTGTGCCATGAAATCATGCGTTGAAAATGCTGCAAAACAAACGAAAAATAAAGACAAATAAACTTAATCCCTTTTCAGTGAAAAAAGACTTTCTCATGCATGTAGATGTCGCGAAATTTCTTAATATTTTCCGTTATGTGGCATAGACGGATGACAAACACTTCACATATGCTTCGAGTTCACTTCGTTCACTCTCTTTCTCAAATATGCCAACGATTCTTTTCACCGTCGTTCGGTGCCTACATTTCTTTCCATATTTTTCCGTTATTCTGCTCCATATAGAATAGCGATTTTGTTTTCGTTCCGAGACGTGTCTTTGCGCCATCATTTCGAGACAATGTTGAGAATGATAATTTGTGCAAATCATGGCAATTTCATGTATTGTAGGAACTGCAATGAGAAACTTGTTGCAACAGTGTGTCGTTCATTTGAAAATAAAATGAATGAATGAATGAATGTAAATTAATATCTCTCCCTCTCCCTCTCTCACTTGTTGTTGATGTTTTTTTTCGGTCATTTTAATTCAGTGGGTGAGTGAAATTCAATTTTCCTGTTACTTAGTTAACATTATCCATTCGTGATGTTCTATGTTAATCAGTATCATTTGAAATGGAAGATGTTAAACTCAAGTAATGAACATTGAAACATGAACATGTAATAGAATTTAATTAAATACATGAAAGTAAAGCTTTCATTGCTGATAATTTCGGGGAAATCAGTGGTTCAATTTACCGCTTATAAGAATTTGGAAAATGTGGTATCAAAATATGTTTTCAAGCACTTTCAGAACCAAACTGCTCATGTTGTGTGTGTTTTAAAACCAAGCAATGAAAATGAAAAAATAATCCACACAGCTTATAATAATATTTTCGATGATATGGAAATTGTGTAACATCTGATTTGCATATTGATAAAAACGACAATGATTGTATATTTTATTTAACATTTACAAAAGTTTCTTTTTTAAAAAGTTTCCAATTATGTAAAAATTGTTAATATGTTGAGAACAGAGGATGACGGTGCTGGAAATTAAATAGCAATGTAATAAGCGTTGCAAAATTTATCAAAATAACGATCATGAAACGAACAAAAAAAATTTCAAACGGAAACGTATCAATTATTAATTTTTCAATTCGATTCTCTCTTCATAATTTCTCTTTATAGTTAGTTACCTAAATAATTGATTTCGATTATAATTTTCTGTTTTGGTTTTGTTTTCATTGAAAATCTTCTGTGAGAAAGCAGACTTTTCACATTCTGTCAATTTCACTTTAACCGGTGATAGCGGAAAATTGAATGAATTTTATTTTTCATTTTCGAACCCAGTGAAACGTGAAAATTTAAAATCACGATAGTTTGAAGCTTTTAAACATTTCACTCGAAAAGAACAGCAGAAAAAAATTATTAAACATTTCGACATGATGGCGTAACGGGAAATTAAACTTTGTTTTTATCCACTGATGAAAGTTTTCATATCGCAACATGAAAAAAGTTGTGAGTTAAATGAGAAAACATCCGCCATTGCATATCAGTTGAAAGGTGCGCGTTGTAGATTGATGTCGGAAAATTTTGCTGTGTTTGGAAAGGTAATTAATGAAGGTGAACAAAACGAACATTCGGCTTGGCATTCATTAGAATAATAATAAGCAAAGGGTTTCTCTCTTCTGTTCTTTTTTATGCTCGTCTGTCCGTGGGAAGCCATGAAAAGCATATTTTCTGTATGCTCTTTATTAAATATTTAATTTCATTTCTCGGTGTTAATTGAGCGCGAAAAACTTCCACGAAAATCTCTATGAAGTTAGCACAAAAAAAAGGTCTGAAATTTGATACACTGATGTTGCTTCAATTACATAGAAAAACTAACTTCTAACGTAACTAAGTTTATGTACATATTTCATGGAAGTAACATAAAACTGACAGTTATGGCTTTGTACTTATGAGAGCTGTCATTAAATAAATCAATTGTGAAAAGAAAAAGTGTTTGGAAATCAAATTTGTTAAATTTTCACCACAATGATGATTGAAGGGTAAAAAGCACTTTTCCAATTTTCCGCTGTGCAAACTTTCTTAACACAATATTACAAAGCGATAAAAATATTTGTCGTTTCATCCTTCTTAAACCTTCTTTTTCTCGCTTTCATGCATATTTGATTGTGTATGTGAAATCTCGTTAAAGACGATGTCGTGAAAACGGAAACAGAAAACGGAAAGAAATAAAAAAAATCGAAGAAAAAAGGATTTTTACGACTTATGTCATATTTCGTCAAGCTCATCAGATTTTTTAAGCGTTTCCACCTTCATTTAACGTATTTTACGCTTGCTTTTTGCTGGAAGCGAATACGACTTTATTTCATCGTCTTTCTTTTAGCTTTGTGCTAAAACAGCAACTTTTACTGTTGAAATGTTTTTCTTTTCACGTTGTCACGTAACAACAAACAAAAATCTTGCCAACTTTTCCTTTCGTACAAAGAAATGTAATCTGAAGAAAATACGCTAACAGGTTAACGACGACACTTGGAAAAATCTCTGACGATTATGATTCTCTTGGGATGTTAATTATCATCCGAAAAAGGAGAAGAAGTCGTAACTTTCATAGCGACTAATTACTGTCTGATGACATTAATCTATTAACCCAAAACTCTATAATCATCATAACAACTCGCTCGCTCACTCTCTCTCTCTCCGTTGCTGTAGATAAGAAAATTATCGAAAGTGTTTTCTCTCTCATCTTAAAAATCGTTCGACTTAATTAACTTTACCACAAAATATAAACAAAAATATTAAACTAAGCAGGCTATTGAAAATTCTATAATTGTTTATTGTTTGTGTGTGTGCTTTTGTTATTTATTTCTTTACAGATGCTTTCATTACGTTCGTTATCTGTGATAGTCTTCTCATGTGTTCACTTGATTTATGGCCAATTATCTGATTTTTCCCGATCCTATGATGCTGATTCAATGCCGCTCGACTTTGTCTATCATAATCATGAAGAGATGACAAATTATCTTCGGTGAGTGAATCACAAACAATTTTTTTTAATTAAATTAATTAGTTTTTTCTTTACCGAAGAAAACAACAAAAAATAATTTAAAACTTTTCTTGTTTCCATTAGACAAACAGCTTTTCGTTATCCTAATCTTACCGCTCTCTACTCAATAGGTAAGTGAATGATTTCGAAACGATGAAGGAAGATTTCATTTCATGATAATAAGAATAACTTCCTACTTTGTTTTCATTTGAAATCATGAAAATTTGCGAACTTGTCGTTTTATTAGATATTTTTTTTGTGTACTTTACGCTTTCAATATTAAAATGTTTTATGCTCGTTCAGGAAAATCTGTGCAAGGACGAGATTTATGGGTCATGGTGGTAAGCATAAATGCAAATTAGAAAACTTTCATCTAAGTAGAAGTTTAAATGTTTCACAGGTTTCTGCATCGCCTTATGAACACATGTTGGGTAAACCCGATGTCAAATACATTGGCAACATTCATGGTAACGAGCCCGTTGGACGTGAAATGCTACTTCATTTAATTCAGTATTTTGTCACAAGCTACGAAAGCGATCCTTATATCAAATGGCTTTTAGATAACACACGTATTCATATAATGCCATCCATGAATCCCGACGGCTATGCTGCTTCGAGAGAAGGTGAATGTGAGGGTGGAAAAGGAAGGTAAAATCTTTGTGTTTCACAACCGTGATGGAATTTTTTAAGAAAATTCAATTAACTCCGAGTGCGTGATGACCTTTCACATAATTTCTCTCTTATCATTTTCCATTCTTCCATCCAGAGCTAACTCCAAAGGCTATGACTTGAATAGAAATTTTCCAGACGTCTTCAAGCAGAATGCAAAGCGAACTCAACCAGAAACTGAAGCGGTTAAAGATTGGATTTCGAAAATTCAATTTTTGTTGAGTGGATCATTACATGGCGGTGCTTTGGTATGATTTTATTGTCATACGTTATTATTATTATCATTTTGATATTACTTTTATTTCTCAATACTTCGACATTCAAGAATGTGCGATGTTGAGAAGATTGCTATTGAAATTGAATTATTTACGCCATTAACATCCATCCTAATTTTTGTTTGATATGCTCTAGGTCGCCAGCTACCCTTACGATAACACTCCAAATGCCAGTAAGTATCCACTCGTACATCATCAATCGCACACATGTTCCATGTAGACCTTAAGTGGTTTGCTTATGAAAACCCATTGAATTTAATTTACGAAATTGAACTTCTTGTGATAAATTGAACGTTGATTGTCGAATTGTGTTTCATTCTGATCCCTGATGTGACCACCGTGATTAGCGAGAGTTTCTTTTGTTTATAAAATGAAATCAAAACAATTTTTTTAAATACGTTCAATGAAGTAATTGAAACTCAATTTGAATTGTATCAAGATCGAAAACGTCAATTTCCATCAATGAGCTGTAATTGAAAATATTTTCCAAGCCTTAAACTCGCTCAATGGTGTCATTTCTATTTATCTACTATGAGAGCATCGAAAGGTTTTTCATCAACAGCAAAAGTCAAATTTACTCAACTCGCTTTAAAAAAACACTCAGGAAAAATTCAAAAGAAATTCAATGATGGCAGTGAGTAGGAAAATCAATTACGATTAAATTTCAATTTCCATAAAATCGAGCTCTTTTTTTCTCATTTTTATCGCTGTCGACATGCGGGCAGCAGACGAAAATCTTGTTTAAATCAATAAAATCCGAAGGTTGACGTCAATCGTTAAAATTATTTTTATGTTTTGCAGAAATGCAAACATAATGTGATGAGCATATGTACTTCGATTACCAGCATATATAAATGACATCGTAAATATCACTTCAAACTTCCGCCTCCTTAGAGCTTCGGCATCATCATCCTCAAGGAAGTTATTAAGTCTCTTAAATCGAATTTCTTGTGACATGTAAATTGACATTGAGTATCCTTCCTTACACCATCATTTGCCAATTGAGATATTCTGACTCTTTTTCTCAAGAGACTCATTCATAATTTCATCTTCGCTACAAACGTATTCAGATACAAATCCTAAATAAGCAGCGAAAGAAAAAAGCGAGAGTGAAGTGTATAGACACTGACTTGATCTTCTAGAAATATCAAGACAAGACAATTCAATCTCAATCTTTCACGATTTTCTATTTTCCACCATGAAAAAGATTTTTCTCTTTAACAAATCATATTTTTGTTACTTAAGAATTTCCATTTATTTTCCATTAAATGCTTAACATTGAACTCAAGAGATTTGTCGATCTTCATCGACTTGTGCCAGTGAGTACTGTCTTTGTGGTGAAATCTTTGCAAAAAAAATGCTTTTATTGGCATTAAAGAGAAATTTAATGTATTTTCCTTTTTCATTAAAAATTTTCTCTGGGATTAGTTTTCCAATCGTTTGCTTCGACTCCATCTTTAACACCCGATGACGACGTCTTTAAACATCTCTCACTGGTTTATGCTAGCAACCATGCTAAGATGTCTCGTGGTGTTGCGTGTAAAAACACTGCAAGCACTCCTTCATTTATGAACGGAATAACTAATGGCGCTGCTTGGTATCCGTTGACTGGTGGCATGCAAGACTTTAACTACGTGTGGTACGGATGTTACGAAGTCACTCTAGAAATATCATGCTGTAAATTCCCGCCAGCACATGAACTCAAAAAGTATTGGACCGATAATCAACTGTCAATGGTGAAGTTTTTAGCTGAAGCACATCGTGGAGTTCAAGGTTTTGTAACTGATCAGAATGGTGTTCCGATTGAGAAAGCTTCCTTAAAGATTAAGGGTCGTGATGTTGGTTTTCAAACAACCAAATATGGAGAATTTTGGAGAATTCTTCTCCCTGGCGTCTACAAACTTGAGGTTTGTTCAATGTTTCATCTTTAATGTTTTATGTTGATGATGGCATCATTAATATACTTTGGTCTAGAGTTCATCATCTATCTTTGATTAAATTTTGTAATAAATGTTTTAATGGAAGAAATCTAGACTGAAAATCTTCATGAATGACTTTGTCTTAATTCCCCTAAGAATTATTTTATCATTCCAACTAATACCCTTCCTGTCATTTCTCTGCACAGGTTTATGCCGAAGGTTTCTCCCCACGCGAAATTGAATTCATGGTGGTAAGTTTTCACAATTTATTTAAATTTATTCAAAGTTTAAAGAGAAGGAGAAAGAAAATTTCTGAGCTCATTTTCTTTGTTTATTTTTGTAGGTTGATCAACATCCGACATTGTTGAATGTGACTTTAACTCCTGCCAAGGTACGTTCAAATCACAAGAAGAAATTTAATTAAATATCATGTCTTGCTTGAAATTTCCTTTGGAAAGTAAGATTCAAACTAAAGATACGAACAAAAAAAAAGAAAAGAAAACTCCGCTTTTTCCTTTTTAATTTTTATTTTGAGATTGCTACAAAAAATATAAAATTAAATGAATAAAACTGATAACAAAAATTGGCTTTGCTTGGGGAGTTTGGTGAGAAGTTTTTTATTTAATTTTGCATTTTATTTTGTCTTTTGTTTCCTTTTTTTCTTTTTTTATTTTGTGTACATACCTAAGACGAGAAAGTTATCATCTTAAAGGCTTTTTATATTCTGTTGGTATCAAGGCACCACGTCCTTGAAGCTTGAAGCGCGTTTATTTCGGTCGTAAGGGATTTCGAGACGATGATATTGTTTTACTAACAACTGAAAGCTTCTTATCTTCTTCTTTTTATTCCTTTCTCTTTCATGTCTTCCATTTAATAATCTTACTTTGAACAATAACCTAACTCAACTGAAAACAGTTATACTATCATCTAAAAAAACCTAAAACTCAATCACAGCTTCATAAAACGAAACCAGGAGCATATGAATTTGTCAAAATTCCTGCACCAAATCAAACTCAAAGCACGAACTTCAACATTGCTGCATCACCTCTCGATGTGACCTCTCAACCTTGTGCAACGTGCAATGCTTCTGTAAATGATCAACTCTCCAATGATCGCATCGTATTTCGAGATTAATTTCATTTCTTGCTGTTGCTTTTCAATTACATATTTAAGTGAATTCATCTACCGATGAATTTAGAACTCAAAATATCTTATTTCGTGATATCATATAAGAATATTAAATAGTTAAATGAAAACATAAAATTTTGATATTATACTCTTCCTCTCTCTCTCACTCCTACTTCTCTCTTTCCTATTCATGAATATCAGAACGAATAGTGATTGCTAATTGCTAAAACCTTTTAAATCCTCCACCCACTCACATGATATTATGTCATTGTTCCCATTTCTATCTCTCTCTCTCTCTCTTTCCTTTTTTCTATATACGAAAGTTTTGCAAATTTTCCTCAAATGTCCCAATTAAAACTTTGTAAATAATAACAAGAAATCACATACATGAATAATTTTATTATAATGTTCTTAAAATGTAAATTATAGGACCCTTAACTAGTGGATAAAGAATTGTGTTGTTGTTCTGTTGCGCTGAAGTGGGAAATGTTCGTCAGTTAAATTGAGTAGATAGATTATCAAATAGTTAGAGGCTTTCAATTATTATTATCATCGTTAGATTTCAATTTAAGTCCACATTGCGAACGTACATTTCCTAATTGACGCATATTCAAATATTTGTACATTTTCGGTTATTTATATGTGAAAATCTGATTTTCCAATTGTATAAAATCACACATGAGACTGTCAGAGAGTTTAGAAACATTTATGTTCGGCGAAAAGGATAGAAATGGTGTGAGGAATATCATTGCAATTCACAATGGATTATTCGAATCATGGTAAATAATATGACAATTTTCCATTAGCCTGGTGATCGTCCCATCTCTCGACCGATTATCGGCTTACAATCACAGTATCGACCTCAACAGGTTCCTGCCCCAGCTGGCACCAATGACGGCATTTTCTCATCTCTGTCAACCGGATTGTCAAGCATTGTTAACACAATATTTGGTTAAATAAACATCTGCAACATCAAGTTGATGAGTTAACCAGTTTGTGCATCAGCAGCCAAATGAAAAAGTTTCATTCACAACATACCCTTTAATGAAAATCCACCGAAGATTTATCAGAAAATATTTATATTTATTACATTATCCTATTCTTTGATGCAAGAGACGAGACGATACGAGATGCTAAGCTAGGATACAATATAAAGCATGTAGTTAAGCACACGACAGATTGAATTATGTTCAAACATAACATGATACACAATCATGCGTATGCGTCGTCAAACTCTCCTTCCTTTATCTCATGTCACTTCCGTTCTCTGTCATGTCTTCATAAATCACATTAATATTTTTTTCTTGTGAGATATCTCAGAAGCCTTTGTGAATCTAATTTGGCGAGTAAACTGTTTGTATTGTTATTAGCATAATTATAAGCAACATAAATTAATGTTCATGAAAAATAAAAGAAGAAGAAAAATATGATTTCAAAAGCTTATTTTCATCATCATTTGAAGAAGTATTTAAAATGGAGAAATAAATGTCTAAAATTAAAAGCTTTTCATTGTGTTTTCGGGTGAAAATCATTTCAGAGGGAATTGAAGTAATTAAAACAGAAAGCTTTGCTCCTTGAATCTTAATAATTTCTTCTCTCGTGAAACAAAAGGTAAGACGTAACAGCACTTACAATGCTTTCGAAAACTTTCTTTCATCTCCCAATTTTGTTACATTATTTCTAATCGAAAAAGGACACAAAGGAAGCAGAAAAAATAGATAAATGTGTAGAAAATAAAATTTTCCTTCACAACATTCTTTCTTTCTTTTTTTTCCTTTTTCCCTTGTCAGTGAATTTATTCGCGATGTTTTCGTGTTTATACATTATTCAAAGTGTAGATGAAGGCAACAGAAGAGACAATTTTTCTCCCCTTGCGTCAAAATCGATTGAGATACAGAAGAACTTGAAGTGAACTAATGCCGAAGTATCCAAAATTACACAGTCTACGTTATTTAAAAGCAATGAACAGTGAAAAAGGGTTCATCATCGAGGCACAAATTTCATAAACAAATGGAACCTGGAATTTCCTCTTTTTTCTCTTTCATCCTAAAAATTTCTTTAAAGCGTCAAACGGGACAATGTGAGTTTGATGGAAAGCTTAGAAAGGAAAAAAAAATTCTTTTTTGATGAAGCATTTTGAATAATCTACAAGTTTCCTCTTCGCTTAAAAGCTATTGCCTCTTAGCGTTTATTTTAAATTATAAAGCATTGAAAGAAGAGAGAAAAAATAATAAAACAGAAATTTCCGTGTCTTTTTCATGAAAGAAAGCAGGGAGCGAGTGAAAAAATATTGGAACGAATGAAGGGGCAAAGTTGGCAGGGAAGAGAAGTTAACGAGATTCCTGTGGAAAAAAAATCTTGTAACATTCACATTCAATGTTAAATTGCCAAAAGCTTTCAAGGAGAAAATTTACCTCAATTTTATTTTAATATAAACTCTAAATATATGCTTAGACATGTCTCACGAACATCTATAACGAATCGTTTTGTAATGTTGGTAATAAGGTATAAAAATTCTTTTCCTTTATAGAGTTATATTCTCAATAAAAATGTTAAAAGAAAAATTTGAAAGACTTCTCACAAAGACACATCGAATGACTTAAGCTCATTGTGTCGACATTTTCTTTCTTTTTTTTCTGTTTTTTAAGATCGCTTTTTCATTCTTTGGCTTATTCATGTCATGGATATAAAAGAAATTTCAATTTTAACCCTTTTCAGCTGCTATTGGAAACCAATTCTAGGACCCAACACTTTTATCGGCAGAGAATGCGACTAAAAATGGACTCGAAGTCTATAAAAACTTACATTTCACGGCAAGTGAATTTTGAGAAATAAAACTTACCAATGATTATGTTTTTGAGCATAGAAAATATTCATCGTTAGGTAGTTTAGCACAAGGAGTGTCTTCGACCCAACTTCATGCCTACATAGGCTGTTTATGTATGCAAATGAATGATATTTTATTATAGGATTGGAAAAATATTTTTATCGATATCGATCGAAAAATGTACTCTAATGGAAAATTGTGCTTTAGGGTGGAAAGAAGTGATTCAAAAGGGATGAAAGTATCTAATGACACAAATTATGAGAGAATTATTGCGGTTTTTCGTGTATCTCGATGTCTTTGCAAAACTATGGAGATTTTTGTTGTTTGATTTTAAATCGAAACTTTATTCAAAGCTTGGTCGTAAATCTTGTCATGAATAAGAAAATGGATTCTAATAAATCTGAAGGAGAAAGACAACATTGCAGCTCAGCTTTTTATCTTTTTCACTACACACTCAATATAATTAACAATTCTTCGAAAACTCATCGTTCTCAAAGTTCATGAAATTGTTGGTTTGAATTCAAAATCTGCACTCAATTAAAATGCTTCAAGTCTTTTTACACGACGATTGAACATAGCTCTCTTTAATTAATTCAATTAGTTTCGTGATTGTTTAATTAATGAGAAGAAAGTTCTTCAACTGTTCATAATTCACTGTTTTATATGGCAAAGCAAAGATTGCAAAGATGCTTTCTGTACAAAGTTAATTGAATAAAATTTCATCTCTTTTCTTCTTTGATGATTTCTGAGAGTTATGAAGAATTGAATTTATATTATCAATTAGTAAAGATAAAAAGCTTAAAAGACACGACAAGACAAGATGAAACAATATATATTTAAGTTTCGTGATAGAACTTTTAAGCAGATCAAAATAATGAGAAAATTTTCATTGACATTAATCGCATCATCATTTCGTCGAGAACTTGAAAACTCACAAACTCAGAAATAATATTGTAAAGTTGAAAATCTTTTCATGAAAGTTTAAATAAATATTTTTGGCATAATTAAATTAATGGAATTCAAACTTAACACTCTGCTTAAAAGCACATAAAATTTATTGCTTCACATTCCGTTTATGGCAGATTAGCAAACTTTGAATAAGATATTTTTATACTTGTATAGTTAATTGCTGTTGTTAAAACAATAAGCCATGTTTTCAAGTGTTTAAGACGTTTTCAAGTTGTTTGAAGCCTCAAATTACTTTAAGTATTTTCAATCGAGGGAAATCCATTTAATTTTCTACTGATGACAAATGCAAATTGCAAATTGTCAATTTAATAAAAACTTTACCCTCGGAAGTGAGAAAATTCAAAATTGAATTTCAAAATGTTCAAGAATCATTTAATGTAAAAGCTTTTCTTATAAATGAAGCTCAAATCTAATTTCTTTCAACTCTAATGAAAAATCTTGTCGCTTTCATGTATGTTTATGTAATTTATTCAGCTTAAAAAAGATGAGAGAATTCAATTTTGATTTTTCACAAATTTTGTGAATGAACAATTAGAAATTTCAACAAAAACCAAACCCAAGAAAAACCTGACAAGAGAATTTGCATTTTCTTTTGTTCTTTGTTTATGCTGAAAATTTAATTAAATTTATAAAATGGGTTTCTAGAGGAAAAGATTATGAAGCAGATCTTTAACCAGCTAAATCGTTTCAATAAAACTTTTCCTCCTAAAACAGCATCAAAGGGATGATTCAGGAGAATATTCTCACGAGAAGCTCAAAGCAATTTGTTTATTAAGCTTTCATCCAAAGCTTCAAAATGTTCCCAATTTTACTTGATTTGAGACTTACACCGTGTTCTTTTTTTCTCTTACATTCAATGTAAATTCTAAACCTCTAAGTAAAGCTTTCACTTGATTTCCTTTATCGGGAAAATTTCTTTATGACTCTGTCATGAATATTTCCTTGAATATTTCGGTTCCGCTTAGTATTATATCGATCCGTGCTTCTTTTTTCGAAAGAAAATAAATTACATTAACTCATACCTGGCATTTCCACGGATAAAACATCGACTGCTTGTGCTTTTCTCTTTTCGATTCTCTTTCCCACCCATGACTTTTCCAAAATAAACTTTAATTTCTTCCACACACTTTATCAACCCGTCTCGCATTTGAACGGTGACGGAAAAGAACAGAAAAGAAATTATTGATGAAATTTCCGTCAAATCGAATCAAATATTTATTTTCTGTCTGCTTCGTTTGTTCTTTTAAGGTTAAGATGAGTGTGAAGAAAATTTCACAAAAACTTCTTATTTCCTGGTGAAATGAATTTGAATCGTTGAATCGTTGAATCGTTTGAGAAGGAAATTGATCGTGTAATGTTAAACGAGGTAGTAGAAATCATTAATAGAAGGCGAAGGCTCTAATTTTCTGTATTTACTTGTGAGGAAAGAGTAGAAAACGTAATTTCTTACTTTTCGATGCCTTATTTAACTACACTTAGACAGAAATTATTTAAGACTCTTAACAATATTGTTTCGTTAAACAAGAATTCAAGTAACGTAATCATCGAACAATGCCTGACTATAATTTATTTATAAAGGTAAAAGACAAACACAAAATCCATGATAGAATTTCTAAAGTAAACAACTTCATCATATCTTCTCCAACCCATTCATATCGTTTTAACGAAATGCAATTAAATAATGTTGAGCAGTTTCGTTCGATTATTTTTCTTTATATCTTTTGTTAACCTCACATTGTTTGATTTGATTTGAAAGCAATAAATTACAGTTTCATTAAACAGTTGATATCAATCACAAAAAATATATATACGAAGAACATAAATTGACTTGTTATTATTATTTGATGTGAAGAATAATACAAAAAAGAGAAATAAATTCGTTCTTAAATATTTAATAAATGTATCGAAGTAAATGATCTAGAACTAGATCTAGAATATGATAGATACATAAAGAAAGTTTAAGTGAATGCGATGTACATTTCACCTTCGCCTTTCACATGAATGAACCTAAGCTTAGTGAAGATTAATGAACGAGCGATGTTAGTTTGAAAGGCAAATGTCGTAAAGGTTATAATAATGAAAGCTTATTCATATTTTGACTACCAATCTGTATTTAAAATATGAAATCTGACCATAAAAATTGATCCGTATTTGAAAATCCTCAATTTATAATCGCAAAAATAAATTCAATTTCCATTGTTCACGAAGCCAAGGGAAATATTTTGAATATTATCCTCGCTATAATTAAAAAGCGTCAGCAATTAGCAACGATTATGAATAATGCTGATAACATTAATCCCCAATTATTTTTGCAATATCGAAATATGAGTTCTTATCATCATACCCACCACAGTGAGAAGCTCAGTGAAATAATATGCTGGCTGTAATTCATTTATGTTGATTATTAAAAGGTAACTTCCAACCAACAATTTCAGATGATAACACAAATTTGTTGAAAATAAAAGGAAAAGAAGAATCAATGAAATTAATTCGCTAATAGCGATGAGAATCTTTTTGATGATAAACGTAAAGAATCTTCTAGAAAGCAAATTAAAATTTCAAATGAACTTTATTCGAGTTGGAGTGGAATATTGTTGTAAGAAAAGAATTTTGGTATTTTTGGTTCAGCGGTTTGTTAATTTATACAAATTTTTGCTTTATTTTATTTAATGCACGAAAACATCACCACAAGGGAAAGATTGAAAAGTTGAGTCGAGTCATCAGTTGGAAATGGAATCAAATTTTCTTGAAATAGCTTACGCGTCAAAACTTTTTAATTCCAACTTTATTAAATTTCTTGTTCTTTTATTTCTCTCTTTTGACGGTGACATTTCTGATAAATATTCAATCCTAGGAAAATCCGCCAAAGACTTCATTAAATGATTTATTTTTATTTTCAATGTGAGAGCGATAAAACTTTTCACTAGATCTTCAGTAAGCGAGAGATGAGAAAATTTTTGTTCAAAACGTGATTGTTTACTTGCCAGTTTAGTAAAATATTTATTTATAAGATTTTTCTTCTCAAACTGTTTTTAATTTCATACTTTTACACTTAAAAATATTTATCGTTCAACAAATACATTTTCTCAAATGATTTTCGTGAAGAGGAAGGTCAAGGTTAATGATTTGAACTCCAAAAAATTCATAATTAAGTCAGTGATGACAGAAAAGTGTCGATAAAATCGAGTTATCCACCCTCAAATTAGCGGCTTAAGTAAACAAGAGACGTTTTCAAGTATTTGGTGCTTATGGAAACTCCAATTAAAACCGAAACAAAAAGAATTCAAGCTTCCATTCATTCATCATCGTGCCCTTTGTTGATTTTTATTATTTTTTCCTTCTTTTCAATTTCGTTTTTGTTCATTTTCTCGAAAAGCTTTTGACTTCAAATTTCATTGATGCAGAGGTAAAATGAATGACAAATATGGAAATTACTTCTGTTGATACATTCACATTGTCACTAGATGAAATGTTTGTTCATTCTACCCAAACGTTCAATTTTTGAATTCACAGCTTTAATTTTTAAAGTTTTATAATTGCCACGTTAAAAAAAAGAATTAACTGCTTGCACCGTTCACATAAGTCGACAAGTATAATTAAAGCTAAATTACAAGCAATTTCTTACTGTTGAGTTGTGAATAATTCTCCACATTTGAACAAAACACTTGAATATGCTCAGAATAAGTATTTTAAATATAGACTTTAGCTGTAAAATGATAGACGTCCTAGACATAATATCGCCTGAGGAACCGCCCAACAAACATTTCCTTGATACGAAAAGCAACACAATGAAAACATAATAACATAAATGACTTGATTGCCTCACATTTTCCCGACATTTCACTTAATTTATCTATTCCTTAACATCACATGACGTGCTGCATGCATTACTTTTTGTGGCATTTTGTTAATTGCAAGACTTTTCTTCATTAACTTCCATCATTTATGTTAAGTTGTGCATTTACTTCGATGTTTGTTCATTTCAACTTTTTGTCTTCGAATGTAAAGTTTTAAATTCTGAGCTCGTTTGTTTTTCAACATATTGTTGAGTTACCAAACGTCAAACTGCAGTCTTGTTAGAAATAGTAAACAAAAATTATTTTCATTGTGATAGAGTAGGAAAACAACAAAATAGGAAACATGAGAGAAACTTTGAAATATTTTTGTAAAAATAGTGAACGTTAGCATTCGACTATGATGTTTAAGAAGAATAACTTGGAATCGTGATAACATTGACAGGATATTAACAATAGAAATTGTCTTTCCTGGTTAGAAAAGCAAGGAAAGAAGAAAAGGAACTCACACCACGTCCCAGACAGAAATGGAAAGAGTTGCTTGAGTCAAACAAAAAAAATGAATAAAGAAAGAAAAATCCTCACTTGTGGCACGAATAAATATTTGATCCCGGCTTTTCCCACCACAGCTGATTCAACGTTACTCACACGCACGCACCTGAATACACTACATGTAGGCACATAAAATATAATCGATAATGCTAACAGGTTTCTACTGCGAATCATCGAAAGATGAAAGAAAAAATATGTGAAAATTTCATTTTTATAGCTTGCTTTCGTTCGTTCTCACATATGTAGAATGTAAGTAAAATGTGTATTTTACAGCTTTTATGTGCGTACAAAGATGATCATAAATAATCATAAATAAGCATACGCAAGCACCACACTGAGCCATCAAATTTTCTTTCTTATGTTTCTTGTTCTTCGGAAGTTTGCGTTTGAGGGCTCATAAAGGCATCATCAAAAACGATAGCAAACCTCTGAAGGCGAGTTTTAAAGATCAGAAAGGCCAGAAGGGACAAATGTTTCGTTCTCCGAGATTTAATAATATATTTAATGTTTGAATCCCGGATGAAGTAACAGAATGCTAAACGGAAAGGCGAAGAAAATTTCATTTTCAGATTTTAAACTTAATTTCCATGGTTTTTTATATTCAAGAGATTAACATTTAAGCAGATCATACAAAAAAGTTTTAAACTTGTTGAAATAGCTTTCTACGTATAACATTCAGATTGGAAGCTTTTTTTCTCTCGTTCTGCTTATGAGTTTAAAAAGCTTCTCCATTTTATAAACTTCGACATTAAATGATCTGAAACAAACAAGTTTCATAAGAAAAAGAAAAAAAAGGCAGCTTCAAGATAATGAAACGAAAAGTTTTCCCTACTCGAGTAAGTTACTTAATCGACAATTACTAATTCTCATTCGATTGATGATTGTGGCAATGGCAAATTGCTTGTATGAACTAGATAATTTTCCCGATAAAATATTAAACATCAAAGTCGAATGAGGGAAAACTTTTCCAATTTTCCTTTATTTCTTTTTTAATGTTGTTTTTCTTTTGTTACTGCATTGATTGACTTTGTGTCATTGCATAAAATATCTTGTAACATTCCGTAAAATGATTGAATGAAAATAGTTTTTGGCAATTTGAGGTTTATCGAAGTTTGGAATTCTCTAGATGAAATGTTTGCTCTCGTTCAATGTAAATATATTATTAATCGAATATAAGAAACAGAAGGAGACCTTCGGAGATAAAGGTCACTCTGATGTCAAAAGAAAATACGTAATTGAGAGCTTTTGAAGTTATCAATATCTCTTAATGCTGTTTCATTTCTTAAACATTCTATCATGGTAAATAAATAACTGACAATATTGAGCTTTTAATTAAATATCAAACAATTTCGATTTCGTAATTCATCTTTTAGTTAAATAATCTTTTTATGTTCGGAACGCAATTGTTGAAATAAATTTATGTGTACATTCCCGAGTGGATGGTGGAAGGAAAAGTAAGTAAAAGAAAAATGAACCGATAATTCATTCTGCGAATGGTTTTGTTCCTAAAAGAATGATAAACAGATAGATTTGCGGGAAAAGCTAGTAGGGCTTTAATGAAATCAATTTGGATGAGAAGGCAGAAATTGAAGAAAAGGTTTCCCTTGGCTTTCCTCTCCCGTTATCACTTTATTGATTGAATGTTTTCATTTGCCTTTTTTTCTTCATTTGAAATTATTTTTCTTTCTTACTTCTCTCTGTTGATGGATGACTTGGCTTGGGATCTGCTGAAAGGCAAAGTCACTTACTAGCGGATTCTTTTTTTTTGAATTTTCTGTGGGTTTGGATGGGATGAAAAATAAACATAACAATTTAAAAAACTTTTTATTTATTGGTTGCATGAATGATCTGAAGACCAACATTCATCATTCAAACAAATTATTCATCGAGATAAAAAGAACTTTGTCTGACAATCCTTTTATTAAAGCTAATTTCATGTGACACATTAAGTGGATTCCTCCTAACGATAATGTGAAGTCATCCAATAGAATAATTACTTTTCCAATCCGAATTAAGTAATTGTGATTCAATGCAATTCATCCAAACATAAATATCTCAACAAAAAATGCCCCAAACTGGAGACTCACATAATTTTATTTACGATTTCTCACACAAAGCCGTAGAAATTGAGATTTCGACATCGTCAATTTTTAACACACAACACAAATCATCAAAGCCATAAATTTAAAAAAATATTTTCTCCCAATTTTTTATGTGACGCTTTGATGAAAACGAAGTTGAAATACCAAACACTCCATTCAGTATTTGTTTTTTATCATGAAAGTCGAAACATGCTGTTGAGTTTCCACTTTCAAAGAGTAAATATTTATGTGAAATACAAAAAAGAAAGTTTAAATCTTATTATAAGAAATTTTCTGCTTCATTGTATATTGTTTAAAGTTTTTAAAAATAATGTTTGCCAAGGAAGCGATTGTTGAATAACATTATTTGTTTTAAGCTATTGGAGAAGTGAATTCATACTGAATCTTGTTGATAAAGACCAGACGATGAAGAAACAAAATAAAACTTTTTCAAATTGCAAAGTGAAGAAAGAAAATAAAAAGTTCAAGACCTGAAAGAATCGATGGAAAAAAGAGAACTTCCAGGTTAATTGGTCTCGTCTCACATTCCAACACGTCAACATTCATTCGAGAACTGCTCATGCAGAGAATGATACTAATTTTTTCTTATTCATAGAGAAATCCCCAAATCACATTTCATTCAATAAAAAAAAGAAAATCTTAACGCCATAATAGCGATAAAGTTTCTTCCATTCTTTGTTATAATGTGGAAGGAAACGTGATGGTGTCATTTTATATTGCGTGTCGTGTCTTCCTTCTTATTCTTTCTTTTAGACTTTTACTTTCAGAGAAATCAATGGAAAAAAGGCAGCGTTACATTAGATCTAAAGATCTATGGTAGAGATTAACAAATAAGTGAAGGGCACTCGTGTTACAGAAGCTTTTTGGACTTTTATTACGCTTGACTTTATATTGTTTTGTTATTATTGGATAATGTAATAATACTCATTTCTATCCAATGCATGTGAGTTGACATGCATAAGCTGAAAACTATAATTCGGATTAAGGAAATGGAAAGAATAAAAATCATTCGCTTTATCCACATGAAATTCTTCCTTTCACCTGTTGATGCTTAACAATATACTCAGCTAGATTCATTCTTGAGTAATAAAATGTTTGAATCATTCCGTCAGGAAAGAAAGGATGGAAAATTTCTTATTAAGTCATGTTTTCTATTTTATTTATTTATTCTTCCAGCTTACCATGTGTCGCAATAAGAATTGTAATAAAAAACTTTTCTTTTGTTGTGAGAAAGAACATTTTCGTAATTTGAGTTTGTAAATTGTTAGAATGTAAATTTTTTTTCACTCATTCCCTAGGAAAAATAAAAATTCTTAACAAATCGCACTCGAGCGACGTTAAAGAATCCTTACTGAATTGAAATTGCAAAACGTTGCATACCATAAGCAAGTATGCGGCTTGAAAAGCGGAAGGAGAAGAAAAATAAAAAAAGGTGAAAGAATTACCTTAATTTTTCCCAAGAGCAAAGATGGGATGTTTTAGTGTGGCAAATTAAGACTGTAATCTATGCAAATATATCCAAACGGGCTTTCTTCAACGTATGTTAATTCACAGCATGATTTTCTTATCTTATCGCTGCTTACTTATTTATTTTAACACTGTACACAATTCATTTACGGAAGAAACAGAAAAAAGACATGGAATAATCTTCACAGAAACTTTTTCTTCTTTTCTCGTAATTTTTTCCCCTTTTAATTACTGAACCTATTTTTACTGATGGGAAGGTGAAATAAATTTAATTATTTTACTTGTTTGTTCTTCTCTTTTACACCACATTTTCTTTTTTATCTTTTTACACAAGATATTCGCTTCAGATCACATCACACCTGATGGTTCTATTTATCCTTAAACACTCCTTCGATAGCTTGAGTTGAAAGAATATTTTATTTTATATATCAAACAGATTAGAGGTGAAGGAAACTTGAAATATTTTAACAAAACTTTCTCTGGTTTGAAATTTATTTTCTCTCGTTAGAAACGGATATTAAATCCTTTCTGCACTTTAATCTTAGATAATTGCTTTATACACATAAGTTGATACCTAACTCTACAATTTAATAGTTCAACTTCTTCAATCGAGTTTCAAAACACTGCTTGTGGTTGTTTTAAATATTTCAAAAATTTGAAGAAATTCTATTAACATTTATCTATTTCCTATGAATTATTTTTCAATTTTCCATTTGTTATTTATTTTCTCACACAATAATTTCAGGATAACAAAACACGCACGACAAGCTTTCACCACGAACAATCTCCGAATGAACTTTTTTGCTGTGCTTCCCTAATGAACAGACAATGGCAAGGTAAACGAATGTAATGAAAAACTGAGAGAGAACGAGAATTTTTCCGACAGCAAGAAAAATTCTCTCAGAGAATGCGCTTTTTAACGAAAGCTCTCTTCAAGTTCTCGTGGTTTCGTTAAAATGATAACAATAAGAACGATAAACATAAACATTTTTGTTATCTTTCCTAAAAGACTTTTTTTTATTAAAATTACGAAGTGCTGTTTTTTTTAATTAAACATTTTATTTTTACTTAAACTCACTGACACCTTAATGTTTCCCATCTTTTCATTTTTAATGTCTCCTTCTCTTTCTCTTTATGAAGCTTTTTCCAAGGCTTTTTCATATGAATTTTTTTTGATTTTATTCAACTTAAAAATATGCATGCTTTTAGCATTCCTTTAATTCATATTGCCTTTTTGTACAATGGAAAATAATAAGAAAAATTATTTATGGCAATTCATATAAAAATGTTTTTGAAAGTTGAACAATGAGTGAGTGAACAACTAGCAAAGAATACAATCTTTAATAGGTTCAGGATAATAAAATATCCGTAAATTCCCATTATGACATTATCCTACAATTGAATCTCCAACGTCTTAATAGCAAATTTTATTTACGATGTTTTTCCCTTCGTCGACAATTAACTGCATTTGGGAGCGGACGCGGCCAAGTGGAAAAGAAAATTTATTTATGATGTTAGTAGCGTCGAAATTTCTGGATTTCATCTCTCGTACATAGTTTCCCACTCAAAGATATTAATCATGCTTAGTACGTACATTTATATGTATTCTACATACATTTTAAAGTATGGAAATGTGAGTTTAACGACACGGTTGGATTAGAAAAATTTTCATTGTTATTGTTTACAATGTTCTGTAAATACCTACATGTATATAGGCTGTTGAATGTTATCCCTGCGGAAGTGAAGAAAACTTCATCCATAAACGCCATCCACTTTAATTAATAATATAAACACACATACACACACATCATCGTCATCATCATCATCATCAATCATTCCGCCGCTGTAGGTGTTCGCAATGAAAAAGAAAATTCACTGGCATGAAAGGAAGCTTTCCATCAAATCAAAGCTTTATGCGTTAATTCTTGTTTCAATCCAAGACTCTTATATAATGAAATTAATAAATTTTCAAAAAGTTTCTATATTACAAAATGCAAATAACGATAAAAGGAAAGTTGATGGAATGCTATTAAGAATAATGAAAGTTAAAGTATCTTTAGAGGAAAACTTTCATCTTTTTCAAATGAAATTTAGAAGAGATCACAAATGCAGATAATTAAATTGGAGAAGTTTTTGCAAACTTTGTCTGGAATGAATTTTTTCACTTTACAACTATTATAGTTGCGTAGTATTAAAGGCAGGGTTTCGGACTCCCTCCTAGAGGTTTATGATGAGCTCAGGAATTGCTAAATGTGATGCCTCCGGAACTTTTCATTTAAAAGTTTTGAAAATGAATATTGCAATTTTCATTCAAAAGTTTAATTCATTTCAAATTTAAGTGCTGCTAAAAACTCAACCAGCTGAAATTTTATATAAATTTTAAATCATCTCAAATGAGATAACAAAGAAAAACCAACATATTTTCGGTAAATAACTCAGCAACACGCAAATGAAGCCATCATCATCAAAATATCATATTTTCAATTAAAAACCCTAGAGAGCTTTTATAACAACTCCCAAATGATTATTGTTGAAATAATAAATAAGCTTTTTCCCGAGATAAGCAAATTATCTGGCAATTTAATTTCAAAATGAAAAATATTTAATAAAAATTTAAAAGCTCTTTATTGCCGAAGAAGAAAAGGAAAAGAAAAGAAAATTAATGAAAGGATTGCTTCGAATTCTTTGATGTGATATTTAAATTGTAAATTCAATTCTTGTCGACAGTAATTTTGCTGTTTTCATTTCTTGTTCCCTTTAAATAAGAAGCTCTTCTTATATTTCGTTTCATTCCCTCTTAAATCTTCTTACAAAAAAAGATATCTTTCATGCATATTCATTTAAACCGCTCATATATTATTATAAGTGCTCAAGGCTTAACTGCGAAAAGCTTTTTCTTCCTTACAATTGATGAACTTAAGTACAATCTTCAATTGGATTTTAATTCCTCCCTTTCGTCGGTTTGCCCGTTCATCTGCCTGCCTTTGAATAAAATGCTAGAAAAACAAGCTGATAAATGGAAAATAGAAATAAATAAAACAAATGTGACGTTGGTAAGCAAATTAATCTTGTAATCAAAGAAATGTTGGAGAATATTGAACAATATCCGAAGAACATGAAAGCATAAAGCTAACCAATGTCATGCTGTAAAAGAAAAGTAAGAAATGAAAAATGAAAATCATTTCCTAAATTACACAATTTTCTTTTTATTATTTTTATCCCAACGGTCATTCCTCAACTAAAACTTTCTCATGTAATATTTCCTTTTATTGATTTCTTGTGTTTTTTTTCTATTTCTTCTCCTTACAACATTTCATACAATCCATTAATGATTCACCAGTTGAAATAAAATGATTTTTATGCTTTTTTATTTATTTATCTATTCCCAGTTTTGAAGCATTTATGCTTTCTTCAAAATAAAAATGATATCAGTTTTAATGTTTTATGTATTTATGAAAAGAAGGTCAACCGACTCAAGTGCAATTAAATAGGATTAAAGGTCAAAATATGAAGATTCGTCTCAACTACATTTATGACAGAGATTGGCAAATTCAGGAATCATCAGCAACTAAACTTTAAATGAAAATTCCTCGAATTTTCCGATTCCCGCAATTTACGTCACAATTTTTTTTCTTTTTTTTATAAATATTGATTATTAATTTTTTCTTTTTTTCTATTTAGATGATTATTATTACAAGACTTCTTTTTTCCTTTTCTCAAAAAAAAATAACAAACTAAAGAAAAATCTTCATTTTCGCTTCATGTAGATATATACAAAATTTCTTTTCTTATTTTTCATTTTTAATTTATTTTGACACTTGCGTCCTCAGGTGCTGTAGGAATTCGTAATAGCTCAGACTATTCTCATTACGATCGTCAACGAGATATTGAACAATAAGATTTCGACTTGGGCTGGAGTCTCTGTGAAAAATAAAACAAAAGTAAACAAAATGATAATAAATCATGAGATAAAACATGAGACAACTCACCTGATGACCTGAATCGTTGCACTATAAGGTTTGTCTTCATTGAGACCATCAATAAATTCATGAAGCGCTTCATTTGATGGCGTTTCAAGTTTCGGGAGATTGTAACAAACATCGGGAATTTCATTCACAGAACTTTTTCCTAAAGTTGTCGTAAAATAAATAAATAAATTCATCTCACTCACTTTCTCCTTCTTTTCAATAACAAATCAATCGATCAAGTAACATGACAGCTGATGTTAAAAATAAAATACGTACCGAAGACATTCTTTATCGTGCTAGGATTTGTGTTAGATCCAACATAAATGAAAATGTTAGTTCCAGTATCCATCAAGAACATTGAACGTGAGTCGAGTCTATGAAGAATTATTTGACGTTTGATAAGCGATAATTTAATCATGAAAATAAATCTTTGTCTTACCTCTCAGATGACAATTGCAGTCTGGGTGGATCAACCTTGTCACCGTCATCAACAAACAATGGATCCAAAAAGAAGAAATCAGGATAAATGACGCGAATGAGTTGGTCTAAAGGTAGCGACTTCATCTGACACATTGCATAAACACGATCGTCCAAACGTGTACTCGTTCCAGTTCGAAATGCCGTCTAATTAAATTTTCTTTCTCATTAAATTTCTCTTTCTTATAAATACTTTAATTTGACTACTTACTTGCTTCAACAAAGATAAAATGTACAAAGGAAAGAGCGCAAGATTTTGTGGTGCAACTAATCCACTCGCACCTGATGGTAAATTTTGTGCAATTTTAAAAGCAGTAAACACATCAACAGTTGCATTTATGAAGGCATCACGTGCATCACTCAAATTCGAACTTAATGAACGATCAACAGCCATTTTACTAAGCAATCCAACAATGCATTGTTGATCAGCTGAATGCATAACTTCCGATAAGCTTTCAGTGACCGGTAAGCAAATTGTATGGACACGAATTCGTCTTTCAGCTTTGCTGCTTGTGTAGAGAAGTGCAGCTTGAAAGCAAACCGTTTTCACATCAGCTAAACTCTCATCGTATGTTATTTGCATGCCAAAACCTGAATCGGGATTGACATTTGGTAATGAAAGCAAATCTGTTGAGCGAACAAAGAAGTTTCCATGGAATGTATGAATACTGAGGCCGCGTGTACATCTGACACGCATAACCGACTCAAAGCCAATCTTTCGTGTTAAATAACGTGTAAGAACGCGTTGAAATTCAGTCACTTGTTGCTGTTTACTGACATTGAATAATGGGAAATGATGAACAGTTCCGCCACTGAATTTACTTATTCCAGCTTTTCATAAATAAATAAGAAAGTTAAAATCAAATTACCTAATTATTTTAAATAGAAAATAAACTCACAAAGTGTCGCCAAATCACTGTATTGACTATTAAGAAGAAAGAGATCAACAGCAATTTGTTGACCTGAGCAATCAAGCGCAAGACGTTTATAAAAGTCAGTTGCTGGTCCAAGATGTTGAACATCTTTTGATGAGCGATTATTTGGATCTTCTCTGTTTGTTATAAAAGAAAAATAAAATATTTTTAAATGTTTTATTATAAAAAAGAAGAAAAGAATTTACCGTGGTTGAAGTGCGCCTGGTCCAAAGTTGGGCAAACATGTTTGAAAGACTGAAACACGACCACCTGTTGGGCTCTAAGAAAATTCATTAAAATCATTTTCATCATCATAATCATGAATTTTATTCTTACCATGAGTTTAAAAGCGGCTTGAAGAGCAGCACCGAGCGCACTTTTATTGTCATGTTCAGTTGCGAAACGTTTTGGCAACTGTTGAAGCAAATCATTGATAAGTTCACGACATTCCTTTAAATTGACCAGCAAATTATCAGGACAAGGTAGAAAAACATCTAACAAAGAAATAAATTAATTAAAATTTAATGAATGTGAGAGAAGAAAGTTTAATTTTACCATCAACTTCAAGCACAGTAATTTCATGCGGTTGATTAAAGCCATCAGCAATATTATAAAAGTGAACAGCGCTATTGTAAGCAATGAATCCAACTTGAGCACGAGCATCGCCTGGTAAGTTATCGAGTTGATCTTGTATCGTTTGACATGCAGTTTCCAAGTATCCACTTTGCTGTGCAAGCGATGACACATCAAGTAGGAAGAGATACATTGCTGGTTGTGGTGGACGAAGCATATATTCAGCTGGTGCAATGAATTCTATCGTACTTGAACGAACTTCAGGCCTTCGTGTTGGATCGCCATAAGTTTTACTCACGGGATCATATTGAAACTCTTCCGGTACTGATAAAGAGAATTTTTAATTAAAAATATGAACAATTAACAGAAATTAATTAACTTACATTCATTCACTCGATAACATAAATTGCATTTCCATTTCTTGCTATCTACGAAGAACACGAAAGGATTGATGTATGTACGACAAACACGACATCGCACAATTGTTGTGCAACTGATGACAGGCAAGTTGCTTAAATCTCGATATGGATGAATGAGAACACCTAATGGCAACCGTGACTTTTGTAATAATCCATTTGATTCCGGAATCTTTGTAAGAGTGCAACGGAAAATATCAGAACTGCAATTGGTTGCTTCATGGAACTGATGATTCAGTTTGATTGGTGGTGGAAGAACTTTCGTTGTTGGTAAAATGTGACGATGTTGCATTAAGTCAACGCTTTCATTACCCCACATTCGATTGAAGCCTTGATTGACGATGCCTCCTGGAAATTGTTGTTGCTGCTGTTGTTGTTGGAAGTTTTGGTATTGAAGGTTGCTTCTTGGTTGCTGCTGCTGTTGTTGCTGCTGTGGTTGAGCTGGAAATTGATGTTGAGGCTGAGTTTGAAACTGCTGAGTCTGTGGATTTGACATTTGCTGTGGCTGAACATTTGGCAAAGGCTGTTGTGTTGGATACATCGGACGTTTATTTATTGTGTTAGATTTTGAGGGAATTGGAGGCATTATTGGACTATTTATCATTGGATTGCTTATCATTCCAGGAGCATTGCTATTAATATTATTATTGTTGTTGTTATTATTCAAGAAATTCTGTTCACTTTTCGATGAAGGCATTTTAGGAGTTTGGAAATTTCCTGCTTGTCCATATCCTTGATTGATTGAAAGATTTTTCATACTCGAACTTAATATCTGTTGCTGCTGTTGTTGATTGGGAGTTGTCATAATCGAACCTGAATTAGGAAGTGGACTTGGAACAAATCCAGATTTAAGTTCATCAATGTTGTTGTTATTATTCATTGACGTTGATGATAATTGACTAGAAGGTGGTGATATCGGCTGCTGTGGCTGCTGTTGATGTAAATTTTGATAACTTGGATAACTCCTCGATGGTGGTAATTGAGATTGTGGAATAACATTTTGTTGGATGATACCAGGTGATGATGTTCTTGATGATAGATTACTGTTGTTACTTCCATTTACTCCAGGATTAGGTTGAATCGCTTTAGTTTGAAAGTTTTGATAGTTGATGACGGGTTGTTGTGCTGCAGGAAGTTTCATCGGAGGTAAATTCGAGGGATAACCATTCGACAAATTCTGTTGTTGATTTCCATTTTGATGTCCTACAGGCGATTGTTGTTGTTGTGTATAACCATAATTTGGATAATTAGCAGGAGGCGGTTGTTGAGCCATTTCTTGTTATGGTTTTTATGTTTTTCTAAAATTAAAGTCAAAAATGATATATATATAATCATATCAGTTGCACAAACACTTAATGCTATGTAAATAAAAGAATAATCTTAAAGATGTGTGATGACACTTTTAATTTTCATTTTCTTTTCTCAAATACAAAGAAAACATTCTTAGTTGGCATTTTAACTTTTTTTTTTCTTCCTTTTATGTGACGTTGAAGGATCACTTTCACTGTGATCATTTCTAAACATTAAACATGGAAAAATGATATTGAAAGTAGATAATTAACACTTTTTCAATTCACATTTCTACATTATTTTCTATGTTAATGACCTAAATCATTGAAGGCTAAATTTTTTCCTTCCTATGAGTGATGATGTTGGAACGAAAAAACGAAGAGATAAATAAAATAGAAAAGTCGGAAGACTAATAGCGAAGCTTATCGTTTTCTCGATTAATTCAGGGTCACTCACTAAAAGCAATACCATCTCAATCATAAATTCATTAAAATTCGAGGAAAAAAAATTATTGGACCTTCGCTTGACTGTTTATATCAAAACACTTTGCCTTATGATTAAAGTGAAGAAAAATACTTTCTTAATGTTTAGAGGAATTCACCTTACTTTTGATTAATCCTCGATATGACTCAGATTCTTTATGATGTTGAGGACTATTTTACATATTCTTTTTACAAGCTATGTTGGGTTATTTAGAGAAATTTTATTAAAAAACTATCAATTCCACGTCCTAAAATTGTAATGTAGTTGATTACCCTTTACGTATGCTATCGTGTTTGAATATGACGTCAGTTAAAATTTGAAATGAATTTGCGACAAGGCATTATATTATGATCAAATTTGTACAACTGAGAAGAATAAATTTTTCCTCGACTAAACTATTCCAAATCCAGAAAATTGCGAAAAAATTATTCCCAACATAAGATTGCAGATTTTTTTTGAATTTATTTCCGTTAAAAATATGAATGTAAGAATTTAATTCTAAGATTAAATATAATTTTCACTCACTAAATTTTGCTCATTAAATTTAATAAAGTTCACTTATTATGGTACTAAACCTTATATTTTTATTTCTTTATTAATCGATTTTTAAAATTTCAACTTAGAAAATATTTTTACGCATTCATATTTTTAACGGTTAAAATTTTAAAAATCGATTCGCAATTTTCTGGTCGCAATATCATAGATGTGGAATTTTTTTTTCGCAATGCTTTCAGTTGGAAAAATTTATTCTTCTCGTACAACTTTAACTGGAACAAAGAAATATAAGAAATCAAAAATAATTCGATTTCTCGAGAATATTTAATGGGATTAAAGTGATTAGTGTCCATTTTCTGACCTAAAAATTTATTTAAAATTATACAAAATATAGAATTGAAGTTATAAATTATTATAGGGTAGTTGGCTAGTAGTGACACCACCCCCGAAAACGCGTCCAGTAGTGACACCACTCTATTAGTTTAATTTTAACAGCTCTTAGAGCTTACCGGAGGAATGTGTTAATACATAACGGTAGAGGAAGGTTCAAGGATAAATAATTAACAAATCGCCTTTTCCGGTAAGCCCTAATCGCAGATAAAATTAAATCGAAATAAAGTGGTGTCACTACTGGACGCGTTTTCGGGTGGTGTCACTACTAGCCAACTACCCTACTTTTTTCTAGGATGTCTTCAACAAACTTATACAGTTTCTGGTCCTCTACTGATCGTCTCCAGACAAATTTTCAATTCATGGAATCTTTTNAAGCAAAAAAATCATTACAATAATTATAGGGTAGTTGGCTAGTAGTGACACCACCCCCGAAAACGCGTCCAGTAGTGACACCACTCTATTACTTAGTTTAATTTTAACAGCTCTTAGAGCTTACCGGAGGAATGTGTTAATACATAACGGTAGAGGAAGGTTCAAGGATAAATAATTAACAAATCGCCTTTTCCGGTAAGCCCTAATCGCAGATAAAATTAAATCGAAATAAAGTGGTGTCACTACTGGACGCGTTTTCGGGTGGTGTCACTACTAGCCAACTACCCTACCTTTTTTTTAAATCTGGCCAATAATGTTCAGATGTCATTTATAGCATTTCGAATTTCTTGAAAATGTATTGCTGGGTATCTACAAAATTTATTAACTATTTATTTGCTATTAGGTGTGTTTTTAGAGAATCATTACTTACCGAAGCAGCATAGCTTAAAACGTCGAGGTTAACATCATATTGAATCTCAAAAACGCAAGTTTGATCTTATCACATGTGCATTGACATCAATTCTGAGACTGAATTTTTCACTGTTAATTGGATTTTATTTCTGTGAAATGTTTTTATGAAACGTTAAATAGTACAAAGACTAAAGAACAATAACTTACAATAAGATGTGTCTTTCCACGTGCAATGATCCTGACGATTTTCTCACATGCGAACAGAATAATCAAGTTTTAATGTTTCGACTTCTTGATAACGACAATTCATAATTAATTCTCTTGAATTAATACTTATTCGAATTAACTGAAGGATTAGAATGTAATTTAGCAACTTTAAACGACTTCGAACGACTTGAAACTAATTTGATTCTACGACGACAATTTCTTTTGATCTCGCATCTTGCTCGATCGTGATTAAAATGAGTCAAAATTCGAAATGAGAGGGATCGATACAAATGACGTATCAAAAAGGATAACTGAATTCGCTACAACAAAACAATTTACACATTTTTTACACATTGAATGAATTTACACAACAATTATTTGTTTTGCTTAAAAATAATTCCGCTAAAAAAATGAATAACAATTAAAAGTGAATCATTTTTGTGTTCATCGCTGGAAAAAGAAATTGAAAGCTTATAACGTGCATAATAAATGAGGTGGAAGTTGAGCTAAGTTCTTATTTCGACGGATCAGTTTCAAGAAATCAATTTCAAAAGAAAACTTCAAGACTTTTAAAACTTAAGAAACGATCAAATTTTAAATTTGAAAATTATGAGAGTTGCCTGATTTAAATTGTTTGTGCTTTTAGTATACTAGATGCTATTCCGTAAACTTCTGTTTTGTTTACCAACCTCGTCTTGATAATTATTTTACCTCTTTTTCGGAAAGAACTCGTATATTACTACTGCAACACATTAATTATTGTAAATCTTTTATACAAAAATGGATTGTGAGTAAAATAAATAAGCTCTCTATCAATTATCCTAGATAGTTAGATGAAAACACATTTTTATGGGAAATCAATAACTAAAACAACATTTTTTCTTTTGTTTAAATTTCACAGCGGAAGCTCTAGTTGAAGAGCTTAAGAAATTATCATTGAAAAAAGACACATCTGGAATTGAAAGTGCTCTTACTAAATTACAAGGCATAGAAAATCTTCAGAATATTGAAGTTAAGGAAACATTACTTGAATTACTCATCAATAGCAACACGCCCAACATAAACCTTCTTGTATCGAAAACTATTGCTGAAGTAACGAAATCACCAGAACAACGAATGAAATTTTCAAGTAATGATGTTCTGGAAAAGCTCAATGATCTTCTTAGCATAGCAGTTGAGAAAAGGAAACAAGATGGCTTAGAATTAATCATTCAATTATGTCGTGCACTCGGCAATATTTTTTACTCAAATGACGACGCAAGAAACGTTATATTTCATATTGATGGTGGAAAAGTGTTGATAGAACTTTTCAATATTTCATCAATTCTAATTGAAAATTCTGATGATCGTGAAACATTTGTTAAAGTTCGCAGCGGTGTCATGTCGAATTATCTCCTTGGCAATGAAGAATTAAGTCAAAAAGCAATCGAGTTGGAAATTATTGAAAAAGTTAAAAGTAGAATTGAGGAAACAACAGAAGGTGTGGAACATCTTTTACCTCTTTTAAGTATTCTTACCGAACAAGTATCAGATTTAATATTTAAGCCTGAAATTCTCATCTTAATCTCAAAAACTCTTAAAACCTCAACAAATTCCGATATTGTTGAAGCATGTCTTGAATTGTTGTTGTGTCAAGCAGAAAGTGATGAAGTTAAATTATTACTAGCACGGGAAGGATTGTGTGAACATATTTTTAAATCACTTGAAAGTTACAAAACCTACCATGGCAATGTTGACACTAAAGAGCTGGTGAAGCTTTCTTGTGATCTGATTGTATTGATATTAACGGGAGGTGAGTTGCTTAAATTAACTTGAAAACGTGAATTTTCAATATTTTCTCTTTTCCTAGATGAAGCAATGCATTTTTTGGACAAAACACCTTTACTGTCTTATATGAAAACTTGGCTTGAGTCTGATGATATTTATTTGATGACAACAAGTGTTCTTGCATTGGGAAATTTTGCTCGAACTGATGAACATTGCTTGCGAATGGTCGAACACGATATGCATTTTAAAATGATTGAAATATTAAAGAAAAACACTTCACCGGAATCAGATGTCCGACTTCAACATGCTTTGGTAAGAATTGGTGGAATTTTTTTTTTGAGAAATTGAAAATTAATTACGATAATTGCAGCTCAGCGCTATCAGAAATCTAGTCATTCCAAAACCGAACAAGATTGCTGTGATTTCTGCTGGATTAGTTGAAACTGTTCTTCCAATGCTTGATATTCATCAGCCGCCAGTTGTGTTTAAGATTCTTGGAACACTTCGAATGCTTGTTGATGGTCAAGATTCTCTGGCGTTGAGATTTCTTCAAGATGAGAAAATTGTTGAACGTCTCGTCGATTGGGCCACAAAAACACCAGACATGGTTGGAGTTAACAGTGAAGCGTCACGATTAATGGCATGGATGGTTAAAAATAGTTACAGAACACGTGAACTATCATCTGATAAAAAGATTTCCGTTGATCCACTTAAGACTTTTATCAACATAAACAATACTGTCGATGTTCTCGTGAAAATGTTACTTTCAGCGCATCTCGTAATGCAAAATGAAGCTCTCATTGCTTTAACAATCATTGCTGCATTTCTCAATGATGACACGAAGCTTCATGAAAATCTTTTGAAATCCAACATTGGACAAACTCTGGTTGACTTCATTCAAAGAATGTCGGACATGGAAAGAACAACAAACGAAATTGTTGAAAATCTCAACACACTTGTGAAGTCCTTGCAACGTTCTGAAACATTGAAAAAACATTTAAGTGAATTCAAAATTGATGAGAAACTTCAAATTGCTCCTCGACTTAAGGAACTTGCAACACTTTAAATTTGTCTTAATAGTTTATTTTATTGTGTGTGTGTGACAATGTTTATTATAATTAATAAGTAATGAAATAAGCAAAACATAGTTTGCAATCAATTTAATAATAAAAGTTTTAAACAAAATGTTTAATTAATTTGCTTATCGTAAGAGATTTCCATGATATGGACCATTCTGAAATTCAGCTTCTTGTTGCGTTTGATTAGGTGGATTGACGTTTCCAATTCGACGATGAATAGTGAAATCTTGTTGTTGCGGTGTGATTTTGGATCTCATATTGTCACCGATTTTCTCAATTGAAATCGATCCAGTTTTTTGTGTCGGAGTCGGAGCAGATTGAGCTTGTTTTAATTGTGGTGGCGGTGGCTGCTGATGTTCACTATTTAAGTGTAAAATATGTGGCGCTGGTACTGTTTGTGGTAATGGATATCGGTTGTTGACGATATTGCTTGTCATGGGCCAGCCTTGATGTGGTGATGTTCCATATTTAGCTGGATTACACCATAAAACAGCTCTTCGTGTTTCATGCCGACCAGTTTCGTTGTTCTTTGAAGGCAAATATATGCCTTGAGATTGTCCAGCATGTTTGTAATAATCAGCTTGGGGAACTGGCGAACGTCCTCGCTTTATTCCTTTGTCATTGGGTCCATAAGGTGCATAAGGCGGACCAACATCATTTCTCACATTCATTGCAATATCACTGGAGAAAAAAATGTAAATTCAAACGGTTTTTTCATGGAAATAATTCTTAACTCACCTTTCTTTTCTCATCTTTTCCATGTGAACTTCTTTAGTAATTAGAGCTTTTAGCTGTAAAAATAGTTGATGTTTCTTATTTTTAAGTTGAATTAATTGCTCTTCAACTTGTGCAATCTCTTGTTGAGTCTTCCCCAAAGTCTGTTTATCTTGTTTAAGCTTCATTTCACGTTCATTCCTGAGTTGTTCTTCTTTAGCTGTTTCTGCTTCAAGTTGTTTTTTGTGTTCACGTTCTTTAATTATGTGCCGTTTTAAAGAAATGAAAAGTTTGTCTTCTGCAAGTTTTTTCTCATTTTGCTGATGTCTAATTAAGAGAAGAAAAATAAGAAATTAGAAAAATATTATTGAAAAATTAATGGAAGTAAATTTACTGTTGTTCCGCAGTCATTTTTCCCAAATATCGATTCTTTGCACTCATCTTTTCAGTTTATATCACGTCGAAGATGGTTAAACGTTCAATTAAAGGTACTTTCACAGGATTTTAAACTTTTTTAAAATCTGCAATTGCTTATGTTTTGATTTTCAATACGAAACTAGCATTTTTGCTCCTGATGTTTGTTTGGAATTGATGGTGAATGAACAGACCACGAACATTATAAAACTCTTAGTTTCGACAAATTTCGACAAACTCAATTCAAATTTAAATTTTAACGGAAAATTTTATTAATCAATGATGAGTAAGCTTAGATCGAGCTTTTAAAAATAGCTCGATTCATGATGATATTAATTTAAGCACTTAAAATTGTGAAAGCTTAAAATGAAATACTACTTTAAAGTTATTATCTCCAGATGTTGAAGATATTAGATTATATGTCAAAAATCTAGATAATTAATCATTTCCTTGTCATGGGTTTTACCTCTTTGATGCTTCAATAAATCTAAAAGTTTGAAACCTTTTTCAGCAAATAAAAACTCTCAAATGTTAAGTAATTCGATTTTCAATATCATTTATTCAGTGCTATTTTGAAAGATTGTTTTATACAACAGATTTTTCTTAACAAATATCATCAAAAGCTCTTAAAATGTATGATCTTAACTTACACTATTGATTGAAGAAGCTCTCGAAATCTCGATAAGTTCTCTTATAAAAACTTAATATAATTCTAGTTTTGTTAAATCAGCAAAAATCAAGTTGCAATCTGCAAAGCAAGAAAGTACGACACTTTATTTGACTTGTTCATCTTGGTATGTATTTATGTACAGATATTTACTGTTGAGAAATGCAATAAAATAGTTTATAAATAATTAAAGTAATTGAAACATTATGCGAAACTTATCCGATTATGTAACTAAGCCGTTTTGTGAGAAACTTGTTATTATAATAGACGTAAAACTTATGAATACAAATACGTTCTAAGCTAAATGATACTATAATCTTTCCTTTGGTATGACATTAAATATAATTTCATTATAATTTCTTCTGTACAAGAATCTTGAGATTTGTGAGAAAGGAAAATTCTTCATTCTTCCCCTTACATATATCAGCATATATCTATCACTTAATTTTCTACATGGTACATTGTCTTTTCCTATTTGATAACATGCCATCTTAATCGAACGTTTGGAGTCATCATATTTCAAACCACATACACAAACACACACATCCACAGTCGTTTTTTGGGAATGAGAATGATTGAGTGATGACAAGTCATGACATCTCATTTTGTCATCATAACGAAAATCGAATTATTTTAATATTAGCATTACAACGATGTCTTACAATTCTAGTTTTTTTTCTTCTTCACCTTAGAATGATATTTGATACGAAACATTACGGGATCACAAAGTTGTATCGAGATAATCAAATTATAAATGAAATTTTCTCAATTGCTGTTATTATATTATTATTAAATAGTTTCAATCGCAATCATCAACAACAATACATTGGGTTTATCTCAGAAAACAAACTTCGATCATCATCACATCGAATCAAATGAGAAAATCTCTTGAGAAATGTTTCGAAAAACATCGATGTTAACCTTTAAATGTTCCTGAAAGTTTTTCGAGATGATGAAGCGCTTGAAAAGTTATCATTTCTCGATATTATTAGATTAAATATTATTGTTGTTTGTTATTCTCCTAACATGCAGCTTCCATCCAATCGCTTTTTTTCTCTATTTATCTTAACTTCTTTTTGCTTCTTAAATTCTTACCAAACTAAAATGCTTCTTCTGTTAAAGTTTATGACTCCTTAGGAGCTCAAAGATGACAAACATTTTATTTTAAGTGGAAAAGTTGTCGAGCGTACTCTGAATCTCAAACGATTGTTTCTAAAACATTTTAAACATGATGCAGATTTTAATCAATATTTCTATAGTCGTTACTAAAAATGCTTTCTTCATGACCGTTCAGCTATGTTAAATAATTAAATTGATTCCTTTTATCTCAATTTCATGATCATATAGCAGCAACAAGATGTGGTCATTAAAAAAAAGTTAAGAAGAAAGCGAGGATTGTTTTTAAATTGAAAATTAATTAGAAATTTATTATCACTGTGTTCTCCTTCGAGCTGTATCAAATGTTTTGAACAATGCTGGGTGATATGTAGCAAATTGAGAAATTAAAACGAGGGATGAAACCGTAGATGTTTAAAAAGCTTTACTTTATGTGTGGGTGTGTGTATGATATTTGTACGTTATCTCCATTGTACATTTATAAAAAAATCTTTTTTGATGGTTTCATTTTTAAGCTCAAAATAATTAACTTCTAGATATATTATTGTGCAACGTTGATTCAAGCGTTTTTATATCTAATCAGAAAGAAGAAGAAGAATTTGATGTTGGAACTCAATTCAACGATGTTTCTGATGTTTCACTGCTATCACTGTTCGTCTCACTTGATAACACATCCAGCAAATCTTCCTTTGGATTAAGGCATTCTTGGCGCTTTGTGATCATCATTACCGAATTCTTTACTGCTACCCATTCGTTACGTGACAAGTCATACCACGTTAGACCCAAGTTGTAACGACCATTGAGATTTGCATGGAGACAGTGCGAGAACCACCTGCGAATACATAATGCAGAACGCATTAATTTACTTTACAGATTCACATCTATGTAGATATTTGTGAAAATTTAGAGAAAAGATTTCTCTAACTCATGAGATGGAAAAAACAAAAAAAAAAGTCAGAAACGTTTACAATCTCATTGAGATTCCACATGGTTTTTTTAAATGTAACAAAGCAAAAAAGCTTTATTTATTTATGTTTGTTTTTGTGACAAAAATAAGATCAAACTCACCATCCTCCTTCATATTCGTCAGCACAGTGGCCTTTAGAAATATCAAGGTCGACGTCAATGGACGAGAATTTCATGTGGTTTTGATACTCGAGAGTATTTGATGCGTTGCCTGTGTAACCAGAAAAATCGATTCGATAGCCTTCAGCGCGTGATGCGATGGTGAATGTATCATAATCTGCGTACCATGAATTATTTTGCAGATCTTGAATAATAATTCGAAGCTTTGTGCAGTTGTCGCTTGTCAAATGATGTAAAATTTCGTTGCCTATCCATAATTCACCGTCGGGATCTCCAAAGCCTTTTGCGTATTCTTCCCAAGAGCGATTAAAATCCACAGATCCATCTTCTCGCTTTTGAATAATTGTCCATGGACCATTACATTTCACCATCAACGGATGTCTTTGATTTGATGGCGCAATCATGTGCAAGCTTTTATCTGATGAATCGATTTCAGAACAATCGTTTGGGAGAGTCTTAACAATGCTCTCGTACTGTAACTCAACACTTTCAAGTTCTTCAAGTACCTTAAGTTGTTCTGATGAAATGCTTTCATCTTGTCTCGAACTCAACTTCTCTGCAGTTTCTTCCTTCTTTTCCTCACCCTATGATTAAAACGAGGAGAAGAAAAATGGAAATTTAATTACGATTACAACATGACAGGGTTCTTCCCGGCTTTTGTCTCGTCTATTTCGCTTTCTTCTTCAGGTATTATTTTTCATCATTTCTTTGAAAGAAATAAAGCGCCGCAAAAAGAAGAAATTGAAGCTTTTCTTTCGGTTTTTATAAGAATCAAAAATATTTTATATACAATTTTGAACTTTACGCTTCACGAAGTGAATGAAATTAAATCACAGTGGATGGAAATTTTTCAATGCATTCTCAAAGTGATTACATATCGCAATCGAAGTACTTTCTATATGAGAATGATGTTAAAAATAGCTTTGTGTATGATAATCTCAATGGAAAAGGTAGACAAGCGTTATGGTTCAATAAATATGACAAAAAGAAATTTTGTATTTTGCTGCCGTGCTTAAAGTTGAATTTTTTTAAATAAAATTCATCACAAAAGAGATTTGCTTTCTCATTGAATCAAATCTTCAATGGATTATTTGAAGAAACTTTTTATATTTTTAATATGAAACTTGGAATCTTAATGCGGTAGAAAAGAAATTCTTTTGAAATACTTAAGCTTATTATGTATTCAATCCTAATTTGAAAAGAAAAGAAAAGAAATTGCAACAAAAATGAGCAAGAGAACTATAAAGAAGAAAATTAAGAGGGAAGGGAAAATCGTCGTGGAGAAGAATACGAAATTAAATTATAAGATTGATTTATGATGCTACAGAGACACAAAATCATCAATATTGTCGTTGAATTAATCAAAGTTACCCTCGACTGCATTTTTTTTCTCTTGAGGCTAAGCAAAATTTGTTTTGTTTCTTATAAATTGCCAATGAACAATCTCCGAGAAAGATTCTCAACAGTTTGTCTGGGAAATACTCAAGAATTCAAGAATTCTTTCTGATATAATGCGAGACGAGATTCAAATGAAAGCTTAACATTAAGTTTCATTCCTCTTTTTGTGGCAGAATATATTTCCCGAAATAACATGATAAATTATATTAATTTCGAATGCAAACTTTGACTTCTTCTGTATGAAGTGGATTCTGGGGGAAATCAACTTAATGCAGCAGCAAGCAGAAGTGAATATCATCAGATAAATGAATTCAAAACCTAATTTATGTTACTCAAGTAGGAAAGAAATGAACACTATTCAGTGTGAATACGATTTCCAAAATGAATTCATGCTCAAAGTGGAAAGAAAAGTTTCTCGTTTCAAATTCAAACGAATCCTCGTCATTATTATGGATTTCGGTCGTTGGTAGATGTTACAAAAGTAAACTTTCTTCCTCAAAATGAACATAGACAAAGCTTGCTACTAAAGTTAATTAGAAACTTTAATTAATTTATAACCATTAAGTCACCCTTAACAACTTCTAAAATTAAAGTCTTTTAAATGTTGTGTCCAAGATTGTTAAGCTTCAATTTTAATCTCCTATTGATGCTTGAAAAAATATTTACTTAAATTTAATTAATTAATCTATGGTGATATTAGATGATAAGATGGAAAATGTTTATTCACTCAGCCTGATCCATCTCTCTAAGATATTATTTATGTTAAATGTGCATAATAATAGTTAAATAATCTTATCTAGTTTAAATAACACATGAGCAACAATTAAATTGTAAAGATATTTTAATGCTCGAATTATTCCCTGGGAATATAATGTGAGTGATTCAAATGAATAATATTTAGAATCGAAGGATGAAGGAGGTAGACATTGTAAGCTTAATTGATGCACATTGCAAAGCATTAGAACAAATGTGTATGTTGATTGAAAATGTTTCTATTTGCTTGATTCTTGCGGCAATGTGGGGAGAATATTTCATTTGAACTTCCGAGATTTCAATCTTACTTCTGATAATAAAATGCTTTTAGCTCCTAAATTGCAAAACTACTAATACACAGTTCAACTCAAAACATTTGTGATTTTGAAAGGTAAAGACGAGAAGACGAGGGAATCAAATATTGTGAAAGATTGAAATATTTATGTATCTACAACCGATACTCACCTTATTTTGATTGCGAACTATGGCAGCTGCTTTCAACATTTCAATTTCCAATTTAAGTTTATTTACTTCACTGTCTAGGTAACGATTCGAACGTTCATTTTGTAAAGTGCTTATACTAACAGCAAGGGCTTGAATGGTTCTTGCCATGTTATGATCTTCTTCTTTCAAAATGTTTTGATCCGATGACAGTTGCGCTGAATCGATTTCAACTTTTGATATTTCACGTCGGATTTCCGGAACAGTTTTATCGATTTTCGTTTCAATTTCTTCAACATCTTCGAGTAGTTCCAAAAGTGATGTGTGCAATTTGTCAAAATCACTGACCTGACGACTTAAATTGAAGTTTGAACTTGCCATTCTCTTCTGCTCAATCTCTAAATTCCTAACTCGTTCAGATAATTTATGATTCTGCATTTCGATAAAGTTTCTCTTCAATGATCTTTGATCGAGCTCAATTTCATGGACTTGTTGCCTCAAAAGTCGATAATGGCGCATTTTCTTATCGGCAATCGTTTGGAAATCTTTCGATTTTGGTGAATCCTAAAAATAGAAGCAGCAAGAAAACTTTTTCATGAGAAAATTAACATAATTTGAAGGGAATTATCATTAGAAAATATTTCTCTCATTCGTCGACCCTAAATCTAAGATTTCAAAGCATCTGCTATCAAAGTATCAGTAAAGTTGCGACAATAAAAATCATTAATGGAGCTTATCGTATCATTGAGATGAAGAAAGAAAAGGAAGAAAAAAATTTCGTGACTTCAAACGATGAAAATGGAAAAGATTCAAGCAAATCATGAATTAAAACAGATTACAAATTATAATATAAATGAAGATGCTAATTTCTAATTGATGTAAATTTCTCTCAATGGACATGATTTTTTCGTAATTTTCATTCTGAGAGAAAACTTTTGCTTGAGGCTTCAATTCCTTGATGTGTAGTTAGCCAAAATTGCCATCACGTTCAATGAGCGTCTTAAAGATTTCTTTTGTTTTACAAAAAAAATTCTTTTCATAAAAGAAAAGCACATTTAAGGTAAATAATCAACGTTGTTGAAATGACTGAGAAAAAAAAAACTTTAATCAATTATTTAGACAGAAAAGTCAGTAGTCACCAGAGCGGAGAAAGATAACCAGAGAAATTTTTGGAATTTATTTACGTGAATGAATGAAATCGTTCTTCTGTGATAACAAGAAGAAATTGGTGATGATAAGAAATGTAAGTTACGCTTGAATTGTTGCTGCGTAACTTTTGACAGAAAGAATCGTTCATTCGAGAGATAAATCTGATTCAATGGAATCGCAACATTCGAAATGAAAACTTGGCCGATTTTTCATCTACTCCCGTTGATAAATGATTCCTAAAACGTTTGTACTGTTGCTGATAGAGATTTTTGACACGTTTCCGTCTTGTTCTGTCCCAAAACGCCTTTTCCATGCAAACACATGGATGAATGTGTAGACCTTCGCATTTTTATTTCCAGCCATCATTCATTCTTGTTCCTTTCTCTTGTTCTCTTTAATGATAAACTCTGCGTGTGTTAGAATTAGCTGAACTGTTTGATGTTGAGAAACATATAATAAAACAAGAGAAACGAAACTGACAGGTGCAAAACAAAAAAATAAGAAATGCCTTAGAAACTCATCTCACTGATCTCAGGAACATCATGTCGCTCGGTTACTTCAGCCAGAAGGAAAAAAAAAAAAATTTATCGCATATTTTCATTCGTTCACATCTTTTGGCGCTAAAGTTGAAGAAACGGGAGAGCAATTTCACTGCATGAACAACTGATTCAGATGTACAAAACTCGACGAGTCGAGATACCAAGAGAGAAGTAATTTCTTTTTATGATTTTTCATATTTCTTTTCTTTTTTTGGCAACATTTTCAGATCTGATTTTTTTATTCTTCTCATTGTTATAAGTTGTAAGTAGTCAGGTCAGTTTTCCGACTTCATTCATAACTCACTTCTCGACTTTACTTCTTTACAAAACTTTCAACATTATAAACTTTATCTTTTAATAATTCATTAGCTTAAAACGAATATCAGACAGTTGAATGACAAACATTTAATAAGACGAAAGAAATATTAATGAAGCCAACAGCTTTGAAATCGATAAAAATTCTACTTAAATAATGTGAGTTGATTGATAAATTATTTAATCAAAAGTCTTTTGATTATTTTGCAAGTAGATGGTGAGCTCAAATATTAGACACACTTTTTAGTGACAATTTCAATTTAACTTTCCAAGAACCACCCCCGCCCACCTTATAGTCTTATTTCTTTCCTCTTAATTAAGTTCTTAAAAAGCCTTCAAAAAGGCGACGCCGAGAAAAATTTCCGCAGCAATATTTTTCCTCTTCATTTAGCTTGTTTAGCAATTAAACAAACATTTCAGTTTTAAAATAAAAGCAATAAGCAGGAATTATTTATTTGCTTCATCAAAAGTTAAGGAGATGAAAAATAATAAGAAGAAGAAAATTTCTAAAACTTTTCTGCTTTTATTTTTGTTACTAAATATTTTATGTTGCGATGTTACGAAAAAGAAAAAAAATATTTTATTCTGCTATGTGCTCTAATTGACTTTAGAAAAAGTTTCTCTTTGCACAAAATTATTTCTCAGGGACATGAAACAAACGCAGCATGAACGAACATAAAAGAGAGTCAAAAAAAAGTTTTTTGCTTTCTCGTTCGCATGTCCTTAACATATTCACGCAAATTTCAACTTCGCGTAAAGAATTTCTGACAATTATTCGTTGCTTCTTATTTTTTGACAAATACAAATAATATTTTCTCGTTTCTTGGCGTCTTACAAAGTCTCGATGGTTCTACAAAATTTAATTAAACGATCTCCTTCAGAGAAAGCTTTAAAGCTTCAACTTCGAATAAATAAGTCAATCAGATGCTGATACTTCAACATTTCAAAAACAACGCAAACATTTATAGATGGAAATCATATTCATATCATCATATGAAATCGATATTTCGCTTTAAACTCTGAAGTGAATATCATACGCCCACTCAATTCTCTTCAAATATATTCAAGGTAAACATTGTTAAGTTTAGAGAGTGAAAGTGCTCATTAAAAACTTTAGAAATTCAATTTAAAAAAATTAAATGCTGATGATGATGGCAAAAACAGATTTAAACGTGGTTGTAACATCATTAAACATTGTTATTCAAGCCACAAAAACTTCGGTCCCGTGTGGTCTCTGATTTGGCGAAACAATTTATGAAAGCAAAACCAGTGGTTGAAAGAGAGTTGAATGAACAAAAAAAGGAAGAAAGAAAGATGCCCACAACTAGGGAATTTTCATAAACTCTTCGTTAAATCTCTCTATCTCTTTTTATTTCTCCATCACATCTGTCACCATTAAAACTGCTACACCATGTGATAAATTACAAACAGCAGCATAAACAACTCAATTTTGATTGTTGCTACTGTGGTTGCTCAACGATGAATCACAAAAAACTAGAAGGATGGATGAATGGATGGATGGATGGACAACAAGGCAAATGCATGAAAACTAAAAACAATTTTAACATAAATTGAATTGAAACAAGATGGGAAGGGAGAGAGAAGGAGACATTTTTTACTCTTGATTTGCATCGTTTGCTTTTAAAATACAATCAGGGATCAACGTTGTTAACTGTTCTCTTTTCTGTCGTCATCTCTTGTTGTGTGGCAATGCGGTATTCATTGTCGTTATCCTTAATGCTTAGAATTATTTAAGGGAACTGAAAATCTTCACAAGGCATTTACATTTCAAGCGACGATTTATGTATGTTTTCAAGCATTGACCAAAAATCCGCATTGGTGGTAATTTACATGCACAAGTTTGTTGCTTACTAATAATATTCATGGATCTGTTCGCATGTTGAACATTTCAGATGTTTTATGAGATTTTTGACACGAATGTTTTTCAACTTGTTAAAACTAAACAATCCTGAGATTTAAATTCATCGTTGACATGGTTGTGGTGAAGGGAAGTGATTGAAAAAGTGAAACATGAAACCTTTTCGAACAAATCAAAGCTAAAAGCTTTCTGTCCATGCCAACAGATCAATCTAAAGAAAGTTCGGAGAAAGAGAAGGAAATTGAAACCATCGCGAATAAGAAGGAAATCAATTACCTATCGAAGCATTTCAGAGAAAACAAACTCAACCAAATCTCCACCCTAACATTTTTTTTCTTCTTTTTTCTTTACATTTAATTGAAAATTGAGCTGAGCAGTATCGGGAATTTGTTTCGGATGAAGTTTATAGGCCGCAAATTGAATGGGATGGGAAGAATGAAAAGTGAAAACGCGTCAGGTTGTTTTAGATATTTATGAACTTTTAGGCGAGAAGGGAAAAAAGTTCTCCGTGTACTTAATCTTAAGATTGACGTATCCATCGATCGATTAATTTATTATCCTTACCATTAAGTGATTTACAGTGAAACTTTTCCCGTGATCCTCTGAGTTTTGAATGATTTCCTCTCGAATTTCATGAATCAAAGCATCGCTTTTATCTTGTCTCATTTTAATTGCGCTTATTTCAAGTTTGTAAGTGTTCAATTCATCGCGTAAACTTCGAATATCTTCATTAAACATATTCCTTTGGTGGCAAATTTTTGTAAGATTGCTTGCACTCGATTGTAGTTCAGAAATTTCTGAGCGTAATTCCGCAATTGAACTCGACAGCCATTCTGTTAATTTCTCCTTTTTGGATGGCACACCTTGGCGAAGCGTCTTGATTTCTGCTCTGTAATGAGAATAAACAAAAGAAAGAGAAAAATTTTAGAATCGTTCAAGCAAAAGAACGTTTGTTAATTTCGTCTTTTCACTAATGAAAAAGCCTAAATTGTGTTTTCTTACTTTAATTAAAGGAAAACAGTTTTTACTTTGCTTCTATTGTTGTTGATGTTGTTATGCTTTTTGCAATCTTTCGGACCTTTCCCTTAAAATCAATATAAATGTAAGCGAGAAAGAAATTTAAGCCTCGCAAGAAAAACAAAACAACAGAAAAAGGAAAGTTTTTCAAAGAATTTAATTAAAAACTTTCAAATCAAAGCATGTCCAACACTTATTTAAAATAACCTTTTTACATACAACATATTCATATGAAACACGTGTACCTTAACTAAATAATATAAAAGAAGGTAAAAAGTTTGGGAAAAAAGCGTCGATTTGCATAATTTAGTGGTTTCATTTATAATTCAGAAGATTTCGTTTCACAAGACAATACAGAAGTTTTTATTTAATCCAAATGTTGAGAAACATTTTTGGATATGTTCCTAAATCATGTTTATCTCAGTGATTCATTAGGAACAGCTTTGTCTGGAACACAAGAAGATTTAATGAAGAAGGTGGAAAGGTTATGATGAACGAAAGTGAATAATTTCTAACAACAAAACTTTCTTATTTGCCTTTTCTTTAGAAATATTTAATATCATCACTGCTGAGAAGTAATTGCAAAGTTGAACCAGAAACTTTCTCACAAGAAGCAAAAGCAACAAAATATAAATAAGAATAAGAATAAGAAACTAAGAAACTCCTACAGATATAATAACCGACATGAATTTGTTGACCATTTCTTTCATGGGTCCATTTGGTTCATCGTTTGCTTATCTTGACTTACAAAATAGACGAAAATTTCCCAAGAGATAAGAAGGAAAATGTTTTGTTAATTGTTACCTTGCTTCTTACGATAAATATTTATTTCTCATTGAAAATCCCTGAATAAATATTTAGTCACATTGGAGAATGAAAATTTGTTCATGCATAAATAAATATCTTAATCATTTCATATTGTTTGATCGTGACAACGGATTATTAATGAGACTTCTTCAACTATTTAATTGCTAGGCTCTGATCCTTTAATGAATGAAGGGAAGAAAAAAGAATACAAAGTTTGATAAATTATTCGCCTACGCTTAGTTGAGCTCAGAAATTCTAGAATTCTTGCCTAGCTTGTTATTTTCTTGAAATAGGTGTCTTCAACAAGTCAACATCATTAAACATAATATCGTTGATCACAGATTTTCTTTACAGTTTAACGATGTTTATGGAAACTCACAATGGATATCGCATTTCGTCATCATCCTCCCACTTGTTATTATACAAAAGCAATTCTAAGAACTTGCAATACAAAGCAAAAATATTTAACTTATGATGTTGTTCAGTCATTCAGAAATCTTTGAAGCTTAAGCAAGTAGAAAACCTATTGATTGTAATATTTAAAATGAAATGAAAAATGCTTCCATTTAAAATATCAGAAGAAGTACAAGCTCAGTCGAAGCGTAAACGTTTCCGTCAACAATGTGATTCGTTAAAAGTGCTTTTAAATGTTAATTGCTAAGCTAATATTCCATTTTCCAGGCTAATTGTGAATTTGAACTGTTCTCTTTGTGTCATTTTTACTCATTTATCGTGAGGAGAAAAGTAAATAGAAGAAAGAAAGTTTCTCTTCTCACAACTAAGTAATCTTTATGTCATTCTCCCCCAAGAGCAGAAACGATGGAATAATTTGCAAATTAGATTTCATTTTTCTTTTTCTTTTATGTTTCTTGCTTAAAAACTCTTTCTCGTCTCATAAAGCAGATCGAGTTAGATTAATGTGACAGAACTTTTTGAGACACAAATTTTCTTCATCTTCATTCTAATGTTTTCTTTGGAGAGTTTTCCGAACAAAAATGAGAACGGGGTTAACGTTTAATGCTGTTCACATTATATTCTTTATGCTAGATAAGAATTTGAATTCTTCTGTTCGTTTCTTTCTCATTCCACAACACTTAACCACCTCAGAATTGAATTATAAACGTTGAAAAATGTTAATGCTTGAGGAAGCTGACAATTCTAATTTGACGTTTTGCTTGCTTGAACGCGACATAAAAAAAGCTCGATGAGGGAATGACAAAGATCAGAGTGGAAGTTGAATTAGCATTAAAATAAAGATGATAAGTGAAAATGCTAAAGGTTCCAACGAAAGACATTTACGCGTTATCGTGAATAATTACACGTTTGAGCTTTCAAACTCCCACGCCCCTTAATTCAGCATTGTGAAGCAAAAGTTTTCTTTTAAACCTGAAATTTTGAACTTTTCTATGCCGCTGTTTTGTCTTTCACACGTTAAAATGGAAATTACTTAAGGCAGTTTGCCTTTTCAATTAAATTTTATTTTCTTAATTGAAATTTGTTTAGAAACTCTTCATTATCTCATAATTCTCTTAGTAGCTACAGATGCGTTGATTTTGTTTGTTCAAGAGCTTTAAGTGTAGAAAAACATAAATGGAGAGGGTGGCGGTGGTTTTTGACAAGAAAGGTTTATGACAAATACTTGTATGAGCTTTAATTAATATTCTCAATGTTTGTGTCGAGAAAGTGAAGAATTGTCGACAAAATGAAGTCATAAACCAGACTTTCTTTATGCATTTGAAGTTTGCTAAATTGACTTCCATTTATTTAAACATCATTTTTTATTCCCTTTTTCTACCTTCTTGTGAGACGAACAACATGACGGAGTATAGTCATTGACACGATAATTATTGAACAAGGGTTGCATTACATGAATGCTTAGCAGTATAAAATCGTTAGAGTGCTTTTTATTACACTGCATAGAAGTGCTTCGCATAAGTCTGAAGGAGAAATAAAATATTAAAAAGTCAGCTCATATATTTAAGTATAAACTTCAATTTTCATAATTTAAACCACACATGACGGAGGTTGTTGATTCTTGAAATTCCCTTAAGAATGAGCTCTAGCATGTATTCAGAATTTTTGCATTCAATATGCCATACGCTTCAACTGATGGAAAATTAATTCAAGCATTGACATTTAAGGAAATGAGATGAATTTTTATGGTTTGCTAATAACTTTGTTTTACAATGTAATCAAATTTGCAAAAATCAAAGTTCACAACTTTTGCAGTTATGTTCGTATGTGACAGAATGAATTGAAGTGAAATGTTTTATGAATTTCATTTTATTAGACTCATATCAATTTGATTGGCTTTCCTTTAATTATCGCTCAACTTTTTTTTTCAATGAAATCTATAAAGCGGAAAATGAATTTGAAAGCTAACAGGAAGTGATTCCAACAGACAATGTTTTCATATGGATTTGAGAACACACACGAACTGTTGCAGACAATAAATTATTTTTTAATACATTTCTAATGGACTTTTGTTGCAAATTTTTATGCCGTTGAGTAAGCACATAGCATTGATATATAATATTCTTTTATACAATCTACATCAAAGAATGAATAAAAGAAGAATGAGAGAGAAAGAATATTTTTCATAACACAGTAAATTATCGAGGAAAAATGTTACGTTTAATTTCCCTCCGGTGGAAATTGCTTTGGTGAGCTTTTTCCAATGCACAGGGCATTTCAATTCAGCAAATTGTTCCGAATAATTTTTGCAATAAAATTCATGCTCTCTTTTATGTTTGGTGAGCTCTATAAAGAACTTCAATCAGCTTAAATTTATGTTGAATTATTATGAGCTTCACTTTGGCCACATCATTCATAATTGAATAATTGATTATCATTGAAAAGTTCTAAAATTAGTTAAAGTGAAAAGTTATTTAAGTGAATTTCACTACCCGACAGTCAATTAGTTACTTAATTACCATAACGAACAAATATTTGCTTAAGAATATTTAAAATGTCTAACAAAAAAAGGTTCAACAACTCTGGATGTTTGTCTGAGAAATTTCACTCTGAATGACGTCAAATTAAATAAAATGAAATAAAAAATGTTGTTGATGTGACTTATCAAATCAAATATTGAATGAAGTATAAAATGAAATTTTATTAGAGATTCAACTGGTTTGATGTTTGTTATTCAAGAACAAACATTGCATTTCTAAAAATAATGTTTGCGGTTGTAATTTTTTTTTGACACAAATTTTCCTACTAATTTATTTGAGAAATGCGAAATTGAAGCAAATTAAAAGCTTCAGTAATTATGTTGAGGATTAAGTTGAGCTTTGGATTAATGAATTGACAATTATGAAGTTTGTTTACATATCTGTTGTGATGTATTTGCTTTTTGGTTAAAGGAAAGAACATCAGTCGAAATTCGTTGATAAGTCAAAATCAATTTGATAAGTTCAGAACAGAAGATTTACGAGATCAAATGTTTAGCTTGTTTTTCTCCATAAAATAGAATGTGAATCAGTAGGCAAGAGAAAATAAAACAAACAGTTAATGAATAGATAAACAACTTCATGTTTTCGATTCGAAACAACTCACTAATTAGCTGAGATAAAAATAAAACCCTCGATAACTTCCTTTCAAGCTCGACTGATGAGTATCTGACCACAAGCTTTTTCCTTCTAATTTATTTCACTCGTGTTTATTGAATTCTTTTTGAAGTTTCCAGAGTTTTGCTTGTTACGTTCATAGAAACAATTTTCTTTTATGAATTTATTGAAAAGAAAATTATTCGCGGAAAAGAAATTTAAATTTAGACATCCATGAAATGTTAAAGAATACAAGAAAGAAACTGATACGTCAAGTTTCAAAAAAAGAAGAATTTTGGATCTGCTTTTAATATTTCCCAAGAGAATAAATCCACTCAGGATGGAAATCACTTCAATCTTTTCTCAATCTTTGAATAGCAACAATAAGAAATGAAAGAATCTTTTTAAGCTCAGCAATATTGAATGGGATGAGTTGATCTTTAAGTATTCTCCTTCGTCTTCTCCTACTTTTGTTGGTAATACCGTGATAATAAGTATAGACGAACAAGAAGTGAATTCGGGTTTTGACACCAACAACCAGAATGATAAAAAGAAGAAATGTGAGGATGAGTTAAACTTTCTTCTTCGTTTCATTTTGTTAATAAAACTATCACGTTGTAAAGACTCTCCGTTTCACTCTCTCTCGTGAATATCTAAAAAGGTAATTATTGAATGCTGCAGGAGGTTAGAGACGAAAGCAACAAGACGAAAGTTTTTTTTTCTTGTTCTCAAACTTTCCTCGGTCTGCAAATGAACGAGAGATCAAATTTTTCTCGAAAGGTAGTTGTTTTAAGACCGAGAACACTAGAGATGAGAGACGAGAGAACAAGCTGTGAGGGTGGCTGTGGACTGTAAGGAAAATATTGAAGCAGTAAATAAAACAAATAACTTAGCTTCATCTAATTTGAAAGTTTTCCTTCGTTTCTTGACTCATGAGTATTTATAATTTTTTTCCTTCTTCTGTATCGTTCGTTATGCTATTTGGAAAAGTTTTGGTTTTGTTTGCAAAAAGCTTTTCCTTTTCTCTTTCATTTCTGCTTACATTCAATGACATGACGGATGGCAAGGACTGATTGGATATGAAATATATCCGAACAAATGAGATTTTTTAGTTTTCACGAGGGATGAAACAGGAGGAAGAAAAATACAAAACAAGCCAGAAGCTGCCAAATGGGAGAAGAAACGAAAACATTTCTTTCGGTAATGTTGAAGTTTCTATGTAGACAACGATTAAAAATATTTTTGCGTTTTTTATTGTCGAAATAATCATCTCAAACTTTACTCGAGTGAAGCTTTTTAAATTCATTATTAATAAATGAAGTAATTTGAAACATGAAGTAGAAAATTTTATTCATGAATGTGAATATCCAGCGGAAGAAGAAGGAAAATGTTACTCAGTTCGCTAACGAAAGCGGTTAATTAAGAACGATTTTTGGGAGCGGAGAAAAACTGTTTGTACTACTCCTGTTGATGTTTTTATACTTTGTGGTGTTGTCAGGAGGGCTTCTGTGGGATTGTTTCCAAGTTCATTTGTGTAAACGGCGGCAGAGGCACAAAAACATTATTTTGAATAGAATTTGATCATTAATTTTGTTGCTTTTCTGTATTCTACTTATTGTTTGAATAGAGTAACTTCGACCACATCAGAGAGTTGAGAGCTTGGGTTACAGAATTTGCACAGTAAGCTGGGTAGACTTTATTTAAGCACCCACTGTACTCTCATTTACATCGAAAAGATGAATGAATAAATTCCAATTCTAAAGTACTTAGGAATTTTATGATGAAAACTTATAAATAACTCATCATCATCACCAATATTTCAATATTGCTTTCGAAAACTTTTGTTCTTAGAATTCTTAGATCTGATATCAATATTTATGAAGCATAAACCATATTAAGTTGACCCAACTTTTCAATAAAAAATGAAAGAATTTTCTGATCGTAAAATTGTGGAATGAACCCACAACTTGTGGGCCACAAGTGAAGTTCTTAGCAAAACTCGTTGAAGGGGAATTCATAAAAGTTCCCTTCAATTTATTATTAAGATTCAAACATGATTCATCATCAGCATGATCATAAGATAATATGAGAAAACTATAAAACTGTTTCAAATTGTCGTCTGTAACTAATGGAAAAGTTTTTTCTTTCTCTTTCGATAAGTTTGTAATTTTTATCCCTAAACGGAAATTTGACGCGACATTTCAAGGAAGTTTAAAACTTTTTTTTCTTTAACCTTTCACAAACTTTCCTTCGAACTCCTTCACTGAGTTTAAATTTGGAAAGCTTTTTATAGCACTCGTTAGGTTCATAAGCAAATTTCATGGATAAGGTAAAAGTACCGTAAAGAACAAAAATTGCAAAATACGATAATTCATCATCAGTTGAGCTATGAAAGTTTGAAGAGAACGAAGGAAGAGAAGCAGCTTATGATTGAGGCTTAAATAAATAGTCGTAAATATTTCACCCGAGAGTCCATTTATTTGAACTTCATTACAAACAGAAGGAGAAAGGGAGAAAGAAAAGGTTCATGAATCATGATTGAAGAACGTGAAAACGTCAGCCGCAAAAGGTTGAGAAAGTGATGACTTGTGAAGGTTCCATGAAGCCTTTTTCATGCCACAAACATTGCTTTCAACCACATCACACCAAAACTTTTTTCTCTCCACTTATTCGAGTGATTACATGAAAGTTCTTAACTTGCAAATTGAACTCTGTGGTCATAAATTAAGGATTAGTGAAGTGGTGGTGGTTTGTTTCCAAAAACTTTTTAAATAGAAATAGTTTTTCCCACTGACGACATGAACTTGCTATTGTAAAATGAAATGAAAGCTATAAATTAATAAGATTTCGAAATCTTTCAAGCCACATTTCTAAGAATTCTTTCGACTCACTGTTAGACGATAAATAGAGAAATGTTCTTCGATATCTGCGGTATTTTCTTGCAGCAGCGAAGGAATGAGAAGGAAAATTTCATTAATTTCTCCACCATTGTAACTCTCTCTCCATCTCTCTTTGTCTCTATTTCAACAACTCAACAAAGGAGTCTGAGACAAATACCACCGGAAAAATGTAATCAATTGAGTGGAAAATGTTTTTTGGAAGATTACAGTAAAATCATGAAAAATTTCAATAATTCATGAAGGAAAATTTTCCTTTTTAGTCCTTTCGTGTGTGTGTGTCGTTACAATTTACTTTTTATTTTATCGAATGATGACGATGAGAATAAGCGTCCACGTTAGGGCCTAAAGGCCATTTGCTTTACGAGCAAGGTGTGACAAAGAAAAAAGGTCAACAAAAGTAAATTTGCAATAATAAAAAACTAGTCAACTTTATAGTTGGCACGACTAATATTACGCGTGTGTGTGCGGTGATTTATGGATTGGTGACTTCATCAAATGAACGCAAACTCATGCTTGAAATTTGTCCAAAAAAAAGGAGAAAGAAACGGAAAATGTCCAGAAAATAAAGCGGAAAAATCTCGTGTTAATTTTTATGCCGAAGCGTGTTATCGCAATGCTTAAATCTGTTGCGAGTTTACCAAAGCGAGCAGAAGGAAAAACAACATGTTAAACAAGGCTTAAATGACTTTATTCTTCTTTCTCGTGTTTGACTAGTCACTAGTTTCGAACGCTCGTTTGTTTAATGGACAGGCTTCAATGATTATGATTGAAAAAGGTCTTTCAGTTCAATGTTGCTTTGCTTTACTTTAATTCTCTCATTTTTTTGTTGGTTCTTCTTGTTCTTTTCCTTGTCCTCCTGTCATGCGAAATAAGAGGCAAGCGAAATTGTAAATCTAGGCTCGTGTAAAAAAGTAGCAATTTTCCTCAATTTGAAATCGTAAAAGAAATAATATGAAAATAAAAAAAAATCTCGTAACATGAATCGATCGAATTAACTTTATTCCGTACTTTGTTGAGTTACATGAAAGGTAAAAGTTGTAAATAAGTAGAAGAAGACTCACTGCTGTGGGTCTCTTGAATACTTTTCGTGATTTCCTTTCATGCTTCGGTTGAATTTCTTTAAGACTTAAATGAAAGAAACAAAAAACTAATTTTTAACGATTATTTTAAGCTACGCTAAGACGATGTTTTATAGACTTCCCACCGCCATCAACCCTTCCTCCCCTTTCCAAGTCGCTTTTTGTAACCAACCTTCGAATCTTATCGTCAACTTCCAAACATTAAACCCAAAAAAAAAAGGATTTAAACAACAACTAAGCTTTTGCTTGCCGCTTCAAACGTTTCATTACACGAAACAACAATTTCCATTTCAAATTCGCCCCTCGATTGCTCACCTTAAATCCTTTAATTCCTTTTTTATGTCTCCATTTATGTATTCATCGAAGTGCTTCTGTACGTAGGAGTGTAAACTATGCTCTAACATTCGGTAATCCTCTTGACGCTGCTCGGTTAACATCTTGAGCTGCCTCGTCAGCAAACTAATTTGATCGTTAACAGGCATTCGTTCATCACTGTTTTGATTATTATTAATTCTTTTATCATCAATATTATCATCATCTTCATACTCGTTGTTGTTCATTTCACTTCTATCGATTGACGGTTGCTTTACGGCATGAATTGCCGCTACGAAAACTAATCCCGTAATCAACATCAGAACGGTATTGTTTGTTAATCGCTCCATTGTTTTCCCCATGTTCTTTCTTTACAACACCAATTTCAATCGTCAATTTTTGGGTTGAAATGTTCAATTTAAAGTAAATTTTCAATTCACCGACAGGAGGATGAGATTATTTTATTAAATATTTAATACAACTTTCCGTGTTGTTTTTTCCTGTTCGTGTTTTATTTAGGAAAAAAGCGAATTGATCGGCTTTACTTTGTAGGTTGTTACAAAAATTTTGTATTTTAATTGTTGGACGAGATAAATATAATGAAAATAATCTCAACGAATGCTGTTTGGAATAATTAATTAATTTAACAATTCTGAATATTTCCGGTTTTCGATTAATCCAAATGCTTCTTGAATTATTTATTTATTTATTTATTTCAACCACGAGCTTCTGTTTCTCTTTTTTATTAATTTTATTTAATTGTCATTCACAACAATCGCATCCTGTTTTCACAAGTTGATTCTAATAAACTTTATGGTTGGTGAAATTAATTATAAACGATGTGAGTGTTGCACTTAATTTCTCATTAAAACATAATTAACTCGTTTTTCAATTTACACAATTTACGGTCCAATATTTTTGTTTTCTTTTGATATCAAATATTCAACGACACACTGATGGTTCAATTTACTGCCACCAAACTTATTTAATTACTTTCAGAATAATATTCACAATTTGATTTTAATTGGATTTTTCTTCATTTCACTGCGACAGTTATTCGTGGGAAATTTTCTGCTTTGGACACTTTATCGAGTTTGTTTTATTTTTATATTTTTTTTCTTCAATAGCGTGAGATTTACCTTGCACGAAATCGTAATAAAACTTTCCACGAACAGCAAATATCTTTTCCTGAATGAAATTTTCTTTTGTTTCTCACTTTGAAAAGTGTAAATTTTCCTCACCGGAGCAGTTATTCACTTCAAAAACTTATGAAAATTGCATGACGCTTCTAACTGCTGCAATGCAAGGTAAACTGCTTGTTGTTCTTCCGATTAAAACTTTCAGTGCTGGAAAATGTTCTCTCTTCAGTCTCGCTTTACTCGCTGTTCTTAATAAAATATTTATGAACGCTAACACTGAATAAATATTTTCGTTCTGGTGTTGAGGAATGTTCACGGAAAATGAAAATAACTTTTCCACTCTTAGCTTTTTTCTTGTTTCTTGTTTTTACTTATAGTCCGTTCTGTATCAACATCAATAACAAAACTGTGAGTCAATGCAAGGAAGCAACCACATATGATGCAATTCAATTCTTTCACTCCTTCCTTAACTGCCTTTTATTTATATTTTTTTATGTTTTTATTAAAAATAAATGTAGTTATGAAGTGAAGGGTTAAAAAAATATGCAACGGAAATTTTGTAATAATTGCTTCGACATTCACAATTTAATTCAACATTCGCTCTCTCGTCGACATAAAATTTCAATTTTTTTTTATGTTGAATGAAAATTTTTCGTCTTTTTTTATATTTTTACTGTTTTGCAATTTAAATTCGTTTCCTCAGTGAAGCGTGCAAAAAAATACAAAAAATTTGAAAAACACAGCTTGACTGCCTTGTTTTCCCTACAATTTTTCCGAAAAAACCGGAGAAAATTCGTTTAAAAATTTTAATTTTATTCTTCTCCGAAAACAATATTAAATAATCCAAAACAATGTTTCACGATTCCCTTCTTGTCTTTTAATATTCTTTTAAACTTTAATCAAAAGCACATCCGTTCTAAGTGAACGACACGATCAATCTGAATGTAAATATGTTCCACGAATAATATTTTATAACAAAACGAGCGAGAATTGAGGGGTAGAAGAAGAGTGAAAGGAAGTTCGTAAAACAAGTTTTGAAAGGCGCATGAGAAGAGACGAGCAGGTGCTGCTGAACATTAGAGACAGACAGACGAAACTTCCATGCAAACAATCAACATCACAGTCGCACTTTATTCGAATCCTCCAACATCGCATGTGCAAAATGTGCCGAAAAAGAAACGAAGAAAATAAAAATTGAGAAGTAACCGAAGCGAGCCACACGACTCTCCCGCATTTAGACTAAAAGCGAGATTAAAAGATGTTTGAAGCAACAACAAAAGGAGGAAATTCATTCGAATAGAAAACAGCAACATTTGCAAAGTTGATCAGAAGAAAAAGCATAAATGTTGTTTTTAAGGTATAGAAAATGGGCTTCGTCAATGCTATTAGGATGAAATGCCTTCCGTGCTATATATTTATGTTTGCTGTGTCTGTATATCAACAACAAGCAGCTTACAGAAAGATGACGAGAACAGTTGGTGGCACATGTGATGATGTTAGACAAATGACGAGCGAAAACTTATTTTCTTTCTTTTTCTTTGAAGGCTTTTCACGGCTATAATGCGGTTGAGCAATTTTTGTGTTCGTCTCCTGATGATATGAAACAAGAAATAAAATAAATTTCATACTCTGTCTGCCTGATGTTCTAACGTGTTGCTATTGCTTTTGTTGTTGATCTGGTGTAGACATGGAAAGCCTTTTTCTTCTTTCTTTCCTTCATTCACTCATTTTCCTTCATAATGTTTGATGAAAACATGGTCTAGATCTGTCTGTGAATCCACTGAGAATGATTCCTTCCTTTCATTCATTTTTTTTACTTTCATACTTCTCGACGAGACGGGATGAAACGACGACGATAAATTAATTTATCTCTAAACCTTTAACGTCAAATCTTGACAAGGCTTTTCGAGATAGAAAGTGTAGCGAATTAAGAAGATGATATCAAAATGCGGAACTGAAAAACTTGTTAAAATCCTTTGAATTGTGGATTAATTTTTTCTTTAGAAGAATCGTACAGATGGCAATGAAGCAATGTGAAAAAAATTCTACGTTGTGATTTCAATTCCGCAAAAATGCGCTGCAAATTCTTACAAAGTCATCAAATATAAAAACCCATAATTGGAGTAGATACACACATGAAAGCCTCAAATGACTGCTGAATATTTTTGTCCAAATGAAATGCCCGAAGCATAACAACGGCAGGTGTTTTACGCACACGTTTACTCGTGTTCCCAACGAACTTCCATTCTCTTTCGTCTCTTATTTCTTTTTGTTGTCCAATTTATTTACATTCTGTGTGCATCTTGCCATGATCCATCTTTTAATATAACGATGAAAGTCTCGGCTGCCGATCGAGCAACAGGAACGTAAAACAAAAAATGATGCAAAGCAATTCGACAGAAAAAAATAATGAATATCAACGTCGCTGATTACTTATGCTGGTTTAAATGTGTCGGGTTTGTTTTTTTCTTTTTGGATCGTCAAATATGATTGCATCTGGTGTAATTAAAATTTAAATCATTCGTTGTCGGGATAACAAATCATCTGCAAAGTAAAGTGCTGGTTGGTTGGCAAGTACATATTTAAACACCGTGCTTTAACTTCTACGTTTCTTAACGGCATTTGCAGTTGGAAATTCTTAATTAATGTTGGTCTGAATTAACAACCGGCTAACGAAATCTCGTGTTTTTCATCTGCACAAATCATAAGTTTAGTAAATTAAAGTCCTTCTAGAAGTAATAAATTCGAATGTAAACTGAGTGTAAAAATTGTGAAACCATTTAGAATCTATTGCGAGGGTGGAAATACGTACGGGTCAAGTGAAGAAGCAATTATTCACCGAGAGGTTGAAATACCATCTTTACCAAACAAATAACAAAAACGTGCAAGCAGGCAAACAAATAAATTTAATTTTCTCATCCCACATTAACCCCAACCAAAGAGACTCAGCAACATACATTCATATGCTGTGCTTGTTGAGTTCTACAGAAGTGCAAATTATATGCTTGATAGCAATCCATTTCGAAATTACAACTTGAAACCTTTCTTTTCAATGCTTTTTTTTCCCGCGAGCTCACCAGATGATATAAAATATTAATGCCAGCTTCAGTTGTCGTTGTCATCGTCGTAGTCGTCAAGACGATGTAATTGTAGTAAAAGCTTGTTTTTGTTGTTAAACTTTGCCATCATGACACGACTTATGTATGCTTGGCTGCAATACAATGCCTAACTAAATACGATGTACATACTGATAAATCTCCCAGAGAGTGTAAAAATGAAATCAAATAATAGTAAATTTAATAACAACTTCGACAGCATCTTGCACCATCTGGGTGATGAAGACATTCGTTCTAACGTTTTCTCCGTTTAATTCTATAGCAAGTAAAGCAGAGCATCATGTTACAATGTTTGAATGAGATGACGGCACTATATCCCAACTATAACCGTACCACCACCTGACGTTTTTACAACCTTTTATTTCTTTAAAATTATAACAATAAATTAGCTTTTATGTTTGTCTACGAACTAAAGAGAATCGAGTTAAGAAGTGAAGCAAAGTGAGTGAGAGAGAGGACGAAGTTTCCTTTTTTTTATTATTTCTTTCCTTCTTACAACAAACAAAAGTCCCTCCATGAAGAACGAAAAAAACAGTCTTAAAGATGTCAAAATGTATGAGTAAAGTTGGATCTGTGCCGGGGAAAAGGTTGAAGTGAAATAAGAATTTTGTTCTAATAGACAGCTGGTGCTCGCTATAACTTTATATTCGACTTGCCTTCTTCATTCTCGTTTTCGTTCATTAGCGCTATAGCGCCCCCAATCATTTTATGATCAACTCCACATTTATTTATGTTGTCGGCCTTAGACGAGACGGCGAAGAAAGAAAGAAACGAAAAGAGTTTGTCACTGATAAATTTCATCTTTTATCCATCCCACGTTTTATCCGAGTTTTGATAACCTTCTTGGTTATTTAATTATACTGTGTGGGTAAACAATTTTCGTTCTCATCTTCTCTTTTTTTATCGATAATTAAATTTTCGGGGATGATTCGACTCTTACTTTCGCTTTGTCATATTTTCTTCATTAATGCTTTGAAATCGAGTCGGAAAGTTAATTGCACGAGGCTAACAAAGTTAGGAAAAAGAGAAGAGAAATGTTGGTAATAGGATGGGAGAAGATGCGTAATTGGTGTTTAATTAAAACCCTCCTTCACTTCGATGCCTATCGATAAGAAATTTCGCTCTCAGATTGTCGTTCGGTTCTGTTTGTCTGCCGAAAATCTAATGAATTTAAATCGATTTTCAACACCTAAATATTTACTTACAACCCTTTTAAGATAGAGGAAAAGGTTTAATCTATTTGAATATTTAAATAAAGTATCTGAAAAAAGAAAAAAATTACGAAAGTTGATTGCGGTTGAAAATAATTTATGAGTTTATAAAAATTATTCATAGGAAAATAAATCCAGTTCAGATCTTTATATCTTTTTCAATCTTTTAGATATCTAACTTAAATATTCCCATCACCATCATCGATGAAATGAATTTCGTATTCATTCAAAATTTAGGCCTTTGAAAGACTCTTCGACAATTCAGACGAGAAAAAAAAATAAAATCACCTTCTTTCATTCGACATATTCATTTGGTTTTCACCTGCTCCAGGTGGATGCGAGAAGAAAGGCCCAAAGAAAAATATAAAAAAAAGAATTCCGTATTCCAGCACAATTTTTTGAAACAGATTATTATTTATGTTCAATAGATTCCTTGCTGCATATCCTTCCACCACCTCGATCCGTATGTTTTCCTTCGATACTTTCTGTTTTCCGTCTTTAGATATTCCATGTGCGATATGTGTATGTTGGAGATTTTCAGCTTTCGTTTTCGGTTAGAAACGAATCTCATTTTCCATTCTTGTGTTATGCTGATGTTGTCAGATTCTCTTTCGTTTACTTTTCTTCCTTTTTTTTTGAGAACGAAGCTCAATTTTGAATAAAACAGAGCTTCGCTTTGCCATACAAGTCATTTGAGTAAGTCAAATGTGAGCTTATATCTTACTTAAAATTCGCTGTCATAAGCTATCCATAGCATGCCCTTTTATCTCAAGAAATCATGTTAGGCTTCATCCTTAAGACATCCAGAAGTTAGATAAGCACACAGATATTCGTTTACTTCCCTACGCCAAGTGTTTGCATAATTCAAAAGATTCTTTTTTATAAGAATGAAACAAAACTGTTATCTTTGATAAAAATCACTCCAACTTCTCTTTTATTCTTTTATGTTGAATGAAAGCAACATCTAAGCTCACAGTTTGTTTTACTGTTGTAAATGTTAACATATGAGATGGAGAAGGAAGGGAAATCTTAGATATATGAAGAGTTCAGTTAATTGCATCTTAAACGATACTACACGCACACATTTCAGCACATTTACTGCTTTCATGAAGATATCTTAATTTCCTTTTGACGAGATTTATTTTCATCGTTACTTCCCTCCCTCCTAGAAAGCAAACAGAACTTTTGTCATTTTTGTTGAAGGGATTTTATGGGATGTTGTTTATCTTTTGTTTAAATGAAAAAGGAAATTCTATGAAGACTTTAGCGTCCGACATGAAAAGGAAGATTTCTTTGTTGTTTATATTACATTTCTTAAGATTTTTTTGAAGAAATCTTTTTGACCTTCTTCCAGGCACTTCAAATATAATTTTACAAGCTTTATCCTACCTTTTCTCATTGTCTGTTCGCTCAATGTATCTTGAAGCAAATATAAATTCGACAAAGAACACAAGTATTAAGATGTAAACATTTAAAAAAAGGTCAAAAGGAAAGGAAGAGAATCTTGTTAGGTTGCAACTTCGGAAAGAAACCAAGCAAACATTCACCTTTTTAAAGATGTCACCTGAGACATCTCGCCAAGTAAAGTTCTTATGACTTCAACTTCGTCCAAAACTCGAGAATTGTTGTGCTTTAAGATTTAAGATATTTTTTTCGGTGTAGACTTAACAAATAAATTTAGAACAAAATGAGTTGTAAAGCATAGCCCTAAACTTCATCTAAAATTAATGTTTTCATAATGGAGAGAGATTTTATTATGGATCGATTTCATCATCTCTTGCTTATGTTTTTGTTTGAAGTATCTAGATTTATATTATTTATAAAAGCTTCTTCTGAATTGTTGATTTTAAGATGATGAAGCACAAGGTCAAATATAAATTTGGGAGAAGCTTCGACTTGGCAAATATGTTAAATGACGGCAATAACATGTGCTTAGAATCGATTATCAAAACAATGTTTGTGATTGTTGCACCTGTCTGTTTGTCGTTCTCTAACATTTGAAAACAAAATCCTCAAAGAAATTGAATTAGATTATCAAGAGGCAAATTTTGCTTAAAACGACAACATCAAAACTGCCTGCTGCTGCTCCTTCAAAGAGAATAATATTGTGAAACAAAGAAATTGTAATATCGCCTTAGCGAGAAATAAAAATTTAATGTGCATCTGTCTTCTGTTTGGCCCCGAAAGTAACAAAATAAAAAACCGAAAGAAAAAAATACGAAAACAACAACGAAAGTTGATTATGGTTTAACGTAAAAGTTTCTGCATAATCTCAACGAGTTTTAAGATAATAAAAAAGTTGTTTGTTTCTTGTTGTTCTAACCAGAAGAAGCGTGGCATCAGTGTAAGCTATAATTCAATGAGAACGAGAATAAGCATTAAAGTATATTGGCAGCTTGTCAGCTTTTTATTCTTTAATCTGCTTGCTATTGTTACAATTCATAAGAACAGAATTGTGAAGGATGTAAAAAGATGGCATGCTGCTTAAATAAATATATTTAAGTATTTATGTGATGATACGATGAACTCATCAATACGAAGGAGAAATAATAATAAAATGAAAGTAAAGTTGAAGGCAATTTGCATGAAATAGACATCAATAACAGCTGGAGAATGAATATGTGAAAATTATTGGCTCACTTTACTTACCCTTCTGTCATTCATTCAAACACTATCGCAAAGCTCACTAAAGCGTCATAATTTTTATGATAATATGAAAGTTATTGTCGGTTTTTGGGCATAAAAATGATTTAACTTCGGTTAATGGTTTTGTGTGTTGGACGGTTCTTTGCTTAAATGCTTTCTTCACTTGAGTAGGGTGAGGTGAGTTAAAGCTGTTGAATATTAAATTTTAAAAACAATTTCCTGCATTGCGAAATTCATGACGATGTTTTTATGAAAAGCATTATAATATTCACAAAATTTATATCTCGATAAAGAGTTTTCATTCAAAACGAGAAGAACTTAGATCTATGTAAAGTTTTCTCTCTCACATTTTAATATCACAAGGAGAAAATGTTTTATTAATTTGATGATTTTAAATGTTTTATTCATAATTTATTGCTTTAATAGTAAAGTTAGCAAGTTATGGTAATGTTTCACCTTGAAGGTCTCGTCTTAAAGTGAAAACAAACTTATAAAGATCGCTTCCTTGTTTTTTAATATCATGTTCCTGAAGTAACTGTTGATTCCTTCAACATGATGAAGCACTTAGGCACTTCACGTAATTGTATAAATTCAACTCAATTTTTGATGTTGCTGGAAGACAAGAAAAGATGATTCTTCATGAAAAGATAACATTCAGTCTAAGTGCGGACAAATTTATGAGCGAGCTTTGTATGTGAAATGTCACTTTAGGAAGGTTGATGGCTGATGGAAATGGGATGGAATAAATGCCAACACGACTAAGTATTTCAGCGCACGTATTTGGCAAAAAAAAACTGATTCGTCGTAATAGAAAAAAAGAGGAGATAGAAGAAAAATCCAAATCTTTTCATGGCTTGAATTTAGCTTGCTGACTATGCTGTGATGTTGTGATGCTGTGATGTTGTGTAAGAGATCTGCCAGATTTCTTCGTCTTGTGTTGTCGGCTTCAATAAAAATCAAGTCATTTATTATACTTGCTAGTCACCCGACACTTCCTCACCATCAGTTCTCGAGTTTTTAGTAATGATACTTATATCAAAGCAGCAGAAAATGAAATTTCCACAGCGACGTGAGCAAGAGACACAAACACAGTCAGTCGCTGTTTCACCATAAAAATATATCACCATGATGATTATTACAATTAGCTTTGTGCTTTATTCTCTTGAAGCTAAACATAAATTGAAAATCTGATCTGTTCTCAATGGCATTGTGACAATATAAATTGCCTTTAAACCCAAACAAGAAATGAAGAGAAACAAATAAACATTCAGCTTGTGAAATATTTTGACATATTTCTCAGCCCTCATTTATCCGATATTGATTTTTATGAAGAAGGATGATTTTATGAGGATTGAAAATCCATTTTCATTGTCGTTTTATTTCCACTGAAATTGTATCTTTTCGCAACTGAATATTTATATAAAAAATAAAAACAAAATGTTGTTGCTCGTTTGACTTCTACCTTCTCACTTCTGCAGATATTTATGTGAATTTCTGTTTATTCATTCAACATAATTGTTCCTTTATGTAATTCACATAATTCTGAGATTCAATTAAACTTGAATTAGGAGCATGAGGGACATTTAGGGTCATTCAACTCCCTCAGAGCATGTCGAGTCTTTAATGGCAAGTAGTAGTTTTAATGTTTTATATTCTTAGATGATGGCTTAACTTTTTAGGCTTCGCAATCTACAAACTGTCCAATTTAGATGTCTATTGCTTGCTCATTTATGGAGATTGCAGCATATTTAGTAAAGTTTTAAAAGCATGTACGAGCGATTTTGAAACAATTCAATAAAGATTCGATTTGCCCCTTCACTGAGTCGATGGAGCTTTTACAACGTATAACAGGATCTTCTTGAATGTCTCAATTGATTTTCATGGAAAAAACAAAACTGCTTATTGTACGAACAGATACAGTAAAAGATGATTTGTTTGAGGGTTTTTTTATTTTATTTTTTGTTAAAGGAGAAAGAGAAAGAGCAGAGCTAAGCTTAATAAAGTTTAAATCCATGTTCCATCATAGATTTCGAAAATATTGCTTGTTCTAAAATAATAATCTTCTATGTTTTTGAAGCTTAATCTCTTGTAGGAAAAACTTTAACTCAAAAGCTCTTCATGAACTCGTCTTCGAGTTGACGTTCCATTCATGTTTTCTGCTTTTTGTTCATTCTTCTCTCAAAGAATTTTCAATGTTCATCCTTTTTTTGTTCCTTCGATAATAGATCGCAATGTATGTTGAGTAAAATTTGAAACATGCAAGGATGATGATAAAATATGCGGAAAACATTTTCTTGTTGTCTTTTAAACCCCCAGGAAGTTTTCAAGCATTGCAATACTCACTCACTATGATGTGTATGAGCATGTTCTTGGAGATATTTTAAACGTTTTCATTNGAAACTGAGAAGAAATATTGAAAAATGTTTGCATCTTACAACATTTCAAAAGACTATTGGGCGCAAAACGTCAGTAGATATATTAATTTCCAGAACAAAAAGTGTCATCATTATTAGTTATAAAGTTGAGCAAATCTGAGTAAATTAACAAAAATCAAATTTTTAGGCAATTCAAAAAAGTTATTTAAAAAAATCTTTTAAACCCCCAGGAAGTTTTCAAGCATTGCAATACTCACTCACTATGATGTGTATGAGCATGTTCTTGGAGATATTTTAAACGTTTTCATTCTCCACCAAAAGATGGTTGTGGTGTGAATATAAAATGCTTTTTAACATACTCAGATATTTATGTCACAGTAAAAATGAAATCACTCTTTCAACAATCAAAGCGCAATGACATGTCGTGATGCTATTCAATTGTAATATTTCTTTTTTCCTTTGATCATCAGAATGATGGACACAGTCCGTCGTATCTCATTTTCACTACGTCTACAAAATACTTCGATTTTTCTATCTGTAAATTCCTTTCTGTTCTATATTTATTCTTTTATCAGAAAAAACTGAAACATTTGCTATTGACGACAGTGACGTTCATGGATCTTTCATTTTATTAATTCAGGTTTTCCCAAACATCTGTGCGGAAGTTTTTTTTCTCTCTTTTTGCTTACAATTAACATACGCATATTTGTTTAATACTTAAAATAATATTTACATTAAAAAATGAAAATCATCATGTTCATCAAAGTAGGAAGAGTACCAGCTAGTACACTAAAGTGAAAAAGCTTACAGGATGGAACCCGGTCTTGTCATCTTCGTCATCAGATTTGTAATCAATTTCATCTTCTTTTAATTCTTCACTGTTCAATATTTCTTTTATATTCTGCAGTTTATTCTTATTTTTGCCAGGAGAACTAAAGAAATCGTTATTGTTGTAATTATTTGTTCAAAAGCGTCAATTTAATCGTAAAAATCTTAAAAGCAGCGATAGGAAAAAAAATTTTAAATCAAAGCAAAAGCTTTAAAGAGTTCGAATGTGATGTTTTGCTTGATCATGATCGGAGGCAATGTGAAAAGTTTGAACAGTTGGCTTCTCATGACGCTTAAGGTATCTGTTAAACTAGGTTAAAAAAATTCAAATATCGACAATTTCAAGCATAAGAATTCAGCCTCATAAGATTTAAATATCTAATACTAGAAATTCTATTTAATATTTTAATTTATCTTACCACTTTTTATGGGTACTCTGTACCCTAATACACTGAGAAAGAGTTAAAGTTTAATTTCGTTCAATTTAATTTCCTCATTTAACTTAACTTACAAGTTGATAAAAATTGTAAAGAAAATTATAAAGTTTCCTTTAGCCATCTTTCAAGTCCAACTTGTAGCTTGTAACTATTGTGACGATCATTCTGTGCGTACCGAAACTGAGCATCTTACAGCATTTCAAAAGACTATTGGGCGCGAAACGTCAGTAGATACATATATTAATTTCCAGAACAAAAAGTGTCATCATTATTAGTTATAAAGTTGAGCAAATCTGAGTAAATTAACAAAAATCAAATTTTTAGGCAATTTAAAAAAGTTAGTTAAAAAAATCTTTTAAACCCCCAGGAAGTTTTCAAGCATTGCAATACTCACTCACTATGATGTGTATGAGCATGTTCTTGGAGATATTTTAAACTTTTTCATTCTCCACCAAAAGATGGTTGTGGTGTGAATATAAAATGCTTTTTAACATACTCAGATATTTATGTCACAGTAAAAATGAAATCACTCTTTCAACAATCAAAGCGCAATAACATGTCGTGATGCTATTCAATTGTAATATTTCTTTTTTCCTTTGATCATTCTATTGCGTCATACACACACTCACGTAAATCTCACAAAGCATGAGCCATCAAAAAGAACATTAAAGAAAAATTCAAATTTTATTCCTTTGAGGAATTGAATTCAAATAAATTTCACATTTAATGGAGAAAAAGAAGAAAGCAAAAAACGAAAATTATGTTTGATGTTGCAGAAAAATGTCTTTTCATGTTTTTTTCTCTTAGGTAAAGATATGATGGAAAGCTCAAGCGGATATTCTTGTCTTCTAAAGATGAAACAATTCAGGGTTATATTTGAATATCGAGAAACTTTATTAAAAAGCTTCTTTTGGGTTCACTTTATACTTTAATTTGAAAAACAATTTTTCCTTGCTTCGTTCAGGAAACAGAGCTGGAAAGCCTGTATCACCGTTTCATGTACTGTAATTAAATTTAAATTAATTATCAATCACACTTTCAATAACCATAAAAATTTGTAGAAATTTATGACATGATATAAATAAGTTAATGTTAACTGTCATTATTGGCAAACTCTTTGATGCTGTTGATTAGTTTACGTATGTTAACATGTAAATAGATAAGTAATAATCATTACTTTTATTATGCCTCATGTCGTAAATGTTAAAATTTTTCATCAAACCCATAAAAAGAAATCTGCCTGCGAATGAGAATATATTTGCGTTTCTTCACTTTATATAAATTTATAGATACCCGTTTCAGAGCAACCAGCCGCATTTTTCACTCATTCCAACCCAACCAGTTCACATTCGTTTCCTAATTCAGGCGTGAATTAATGAAAATTTATAACATGTTTAAATTTCTCATGAGAAAATCTTATTTTCACTGCTTCAGTGTCTGCTGTTAAAGAAGAAAGTTTTAACATTTTCCTTTGCCCTCCTCACCTTCTCATTCTTCTTACTTACAACATCAAGATTTTGATGCCTCGAAAATATGTTTTTGTCATAAACTTTCAAAATATTTTTGACGATGAATGAACGGTACGAATGAGAAAGCAAGTAAAATTTCTCTCCTCTTTCAAATGTGAGAAGAAAAACAATTTAAAATGAATTTTACTCCTTTAATTTTGACATTTTCCTTTTTCGCAATCGGGAAACAGTTTCATGAAATCGTAAATTATCAAGGGGAAAAGTTTTGGAAAAGATTCTCTTTTTGGTTGAAGAGTTTCATCTCGTGGCAATCATAACAATAAATCATTCGGTCGATGGAGGTTGTTTAGCTTCCTTTTTTTGTGGGCTTTCACGTACCATCAAAAGATTTGTATTATTGAAACAAAAGAATTCTTTTGACCATTTTCAGTGGTTTTAAAAGTTGTTTGAACAAATTTCAAAGAGTTCTGTTGAATCAGCGAACGTTCTTCACTTCTTTTGTATGAAAACTGCAATGCAAATATATGCAAAAACTTTTTGATTTTGTTCACCTGAAATGAATTTTTTTTAATTATTTCAAAGAGACTTTTAGAAACACACAGAATGAAAATAATTGCAGATGTGAATCACATTCACCGCAAGCCCATTTATGAATGTTTTATACGAACGCTGCACTTGATGATGACGATGCCGAATAGAAGAAACTTCTTTCCTTGACATCCTCCTTAATTGGACTTAAGCAAAGTTTTCTTGAACGACTATTTAAGGTAAGAAGGAAATAAGACGATAAGATGCACAATTAACCTGACGAAAACTTAAGTAATGAAACAAATGAAAAAGTTTTCTTTTCCGATGAAGTTTTTAAATTTTTTATCTTCCATCATTGAAGAAGTTGCATTGTGAACAAACGGAAAGTAAGGAAGGAAGACGTTCTTGGAAAATTCACTTCCATTTCATTTTAATGAGAATCAATCGAAATATGAAGAAGTTTAAACACCTTAAGGCGGATTGAAAATTGTTTCCATTCGATTACGAGAGATAATGAAGAGGGTTTGAAATGTGTTGAGCAGAAATAACAACGAAAGTTAAAGAAGGAAGAGTTATAGCAAATAATGTGAATGAAAGGTTATGAAAGGTGTCGTAAGAGATAGAAAGGGAATTGTTAAACCAACAAAAAGTCATTTGGTTCAAGTACTTGAGCTTGATGGAATGTCGCTACGTCTCATTTCTCCTTGTTACTGCTCGAGCCCCATAAAAACTTTTCAAATCAGCAGAAGCCACCACTTGTCTTGAAATTGCGCTAAAAACACTTAACTGAGCTTCCCAATTCCCTTTTTCCCTGCAATTTTTATTGATAGACATTTCACTGATTGTTCAAACTTTTATTTTGTGCGATGCTTGTCAACAATAAAAAAAAGCACATCACAATTTTTTTGTTTTTTCCTTTCCTCTTTTCTACATTTTTTCACTGCGTTGTTAAAAATCTTTTTTCATTTCATGTTTTCACAGCATTCTCGAGTTTGTATTTACAGTGTTTTTGTCAGCAGTCATCGTCGAAGTGTCATTCGTTGGAAGCGATGTTCCATTATTATCAAATGAGTTGTTCGAATGAACTGATTGCAATTCAGTTGGCGAATGTGGTGCACTGCTTTGTGATACAGCTTCAGCTATGTGCGCTCCAATAATTTTCGAACTTGCTTGTCTAAAATGATCGCTCAGTTTCACTTGCACCACATTGATGCACATCGATGTAAGTGCAAGACCGAAAATCAAATAAATGATTGATGCCATCATGTAAATTGGATGTGTCGGAACTAAATCTCCAAAACCTTTAATTAAAAAAATGTCATAATAGAAATAAAACTTTTATTTCAAACTCTCACCGATTGTACTAATTGAAACAAACACGAAATAAAAAGCTTCGAAAAAGTTCCAATCTTCCCAGGAACAATAAATTGCAGCACCAAACAACATGTACGTTAACAGCATGATGATAGCAACCGAAATTGGTAGATTGAATTCGTCATCAATTTCGTAGTTTTGAAGATTTTCAGGAAGCGGTGTCATTGGACTCTCGTTTGGCTTCGGTATTGATAACGATGGCGATGTAGGATCAAGTGGATGTTGTTGTTGGAGATTTGCCATCACGCTTGGATCCATAAATGCCAAGCTTGGACGTCGCATGAAGTCATACATCACATTTAATCCTCGCATTACGTCCTACAATGAAATAGAATCAGATTATAGGAATTATTATCAATCTCTCGCCTTGTCTCGACACCCGACACACATACTTGAGTTGGTACAGTTTTTCGCACTTTTCGGCAAGAGCCGGTGTAGTAAAGACGCCTAACAAATACCTGAAAATGAAATCACAAATTATTAAGGAGCTTAAACGATAATAATCATTAAATGATGATGCATTCGTTGTGTCAACTCACCCAAACAAATTTGATAACCCGAGTGAAGAGTTTACCGAAATCAGCAAGAAGGATGAGAAAGACTGGAATTCCTATAATTGCGTAGACCATCGTGAATATTCGCCCTTCGACTGTTACGGGACTTATATGTCCATAGCCTAAAGCCAAAACGATTTCCAATAAATTGAACGTCATTAAAGGGGATAAGCGAATGAAGTTAGCAAGGAAAAAAAAGATAATTTCATTCGAAATGGGATGAGAAATCATCGCATCGATACATTGTGGTTTGACTCTCACCGATTGTGGTACTAAGATCGAGACAATATAAAACACCATTAACAAAATTCCATGTCCTGTGACCACTGTAGGATTTCATGCCACTCTCAATCGCTGACTGTAATTCTTCTTCAAATTTCCTTAATCTCGTGCGAGCCATCGACTTCCAATCTTCTTCTCTGTTAATGTCATTGTCGTTTGTTGTTGTTTGTTTGAATAGTGACAATAAAAAACATATTTATTGGATTTATGTTGAAAAGTCATGGAAAATGTGGGAGACAAATAAGAAAAACATTTCATCAGAACACATTAATAATGTGAAAACAAATTCGCAACATATCAGATACATGACGTTTTTGTTGTAACTTTTTTCTTTCGTTTTTCTTCTGCTTTTCATGTGAAGCAATGAAAATGAATGAGCGTCGATTTTATGTCACGATGAAACTTCTTGCTAAAAACAAAATTCATGAAAGCGAGCATATTTTTATATGCTAAATTGAACACAGATTAAGTGCGGCAACATATTTTTATATTCAAGTCAACTCATGAAGGCGTAAACGAATTGATTGAAAGCATTGAATAAACTAGCTCTGTTTGTCCCAAAATGTTTCCACAGATACTTAGAATTTCCCCAAAAAAAAAAACGATTGCTTTTTAACATTTCCCCTGACGCATTCAATCATAAGTAAAACCTCTTTATGCGAACAGCAGCTATTCTCTGAAGAAAATTATGTACATGTAAGATAAAAAAATTGATATACTTTGCTTTTATGTCGAAAGAGAAAAATGAAAATGATAGAAGAAGAAGAAAATTATGAGAAAATGATTTTGGGAGCTTCTTCAATAAGAAGATATCGCTATCAGAAAAGCGCTTAATGTTTTTCACATCATCCTACGGTGATGTTGAGTTCACATAAAGTTTATTCAATGAGCGATGAATATTAAACGCTTAACATTTTTATGATTCTTTTCACATTCGAATGGATGGCGGGGGTGATGTTTCTTGCCGATCGAATGAACACAGAAGCTATTGCGGTGTGAATTAGTTTTGAGTGGGTGGTTCATTAATAACATTGAATAATGTTAAAATTCAGTGACAGAGGCATAGAAAGGATATAAAGGCACGGTTCGAGTGATTGATAAGGAGAGTTTTGCATAAACGCCCATTTTTCCTTGTTCACACATGCATGACATGAGTCACAAATGATCTGTAAACGTTGTACACATGTGAATGACTTTACATGAAGAAAGAAGAAAGATTGAAACTCTTTTTTTTTATATTATTCTGGTGATGAATGAGACAAAACTTTACCTCAGATTATGGCTGGACAACCACAACTGATCGATAAAATCACGTTTGACGCGTTTAACTCCCGTTTTGTTCATCATTTCATAGTTTCCTTCATAATAGCGAAACACTAAGCCGCCCATTCCACAAAATGTCATCAGCAACACAAGCTCTGATAAGCATTTGGAAATTTCAGACTTGATGCATCGCCATTCTGAAGGATGTAGACGTTTATGAATTGACCAAATTTGTCGTGATTCACGTGCAAGTAGTTTGATGAAAGGCCAAAGCTTCATCGGACTTTTCTCATCAAACTCAACCCTTTCTAATTTCATTTCGTCCATTTTCACTTCGTTACCATCTGTTGACGATTTTTGGTCGGATGATTTTTCTGTGCCGTTGGGTAAATCTTTGCCATTTAAATGATTTTTTGATAACGTTGACTGATCTGAAACTTCAGGCAATGTTATTGTGTTACTGTTACTCTGACCGTTATCATCTGTTAGTATCACTTTGCAAGTAGAAAGATCTTCTTCAATTGTCTCATCTTTTGGCACATTTTCAACGACAGTAATGTCCGGTTCACTTTCTGAACCAGAATCTTGTGTCGCTGCTGCTGCTGCCATTAATTTCTCATTCATTTTATAATCGATTACAACCTTCCTCGCAATCATATAATCATAGGGATTATCAATGTCATAATTGGGTTTCAATCCAATACGTTTCGCTTCAAGTTCTCTTTTATATCGTTCAAAACGTTGTAAACGAAGTCTATCAAGTTCGCGCTTATCTTCAAGAAACTTGAGCTTCTCGCGTTCGAACTGACGCCTTTCTTCCTCAAAACGCCTCAGGTTCTGATCTAACAGCACATTCTTCTCATCATTGTCGTCGGTTTTATTTGAAAGAGTGTAATTTTCTCGCTCCAACATAGAAATTTTCATCTCTTGCATTTGTGGCGTAAGACTCTTTCCACTATCTGTGGAACCTTCTCGCTTCCTACAAGGAAATTTAATTCAATCATTCGCTTTAATTCATGTGGTTGACATTGCAAACTCGTTACCGTGGTGCTGATAACGATCGTTTTGCACGCCGCAAGTAGCTGAAAATGTCGCTATTTGTCTGACATGATGCTGTTTGCCTTGATGTTGACTGACTTCGGTGAATGGATTGTGCCATGCTTTTCTCCTTTTTGCTTAGATTTTAATAGAAAGTTTTAAGTGATTATTAGTGCTTTGATGAAAACATCTCGTAATTTAATAACATTAATCTCTCTTTCAACCACAACCATCAATTATCTACTTAAAAAGTTATCACAAACTTCAACAACCTAAAAACTACCTCAAAATCTTGGCACGATATGCTTGTGAACCACTTCCACCATTTTTTCCAGCATTTCCACCCGAACTCGATGATGATGACGATACTGAGCCTGCTGGCGAAGGCGGTCCCACATTTAAGATTCCTCTGACAATATATTTTGAATCATTCGCTTTATTGTTTTCCTTTGATTTGGTTTTAATCTTAATATCTTTGTGTAATGGCTCGGGTGTCGATTCGCGAGTGTTTCGAGTTACACGACGACGAAGTGAGGGTGAACCTCCTTCCTTTTCCATTTTCTTTTAATTTTCTTTCTTTTTCGTCTTCAACTCTTCACCTAACTAAAGTGGTTTTCACTTTTTTCTTTCGTTTTCCACTACTTTCTCTTGATATGCTAGAAGATTGAAAATTTTCCGAAACTCAATTTTCCACCATAAATTTTACTTAATACAATAAGTTTTCTTTTCTTTCCCTTTTTTTCTATTTTCAAGAAAATCTGCACTTTGCACAAGTTTTTCTTTTTCTTATTATTGCAGCTGCGGTAGAAATGAATAGATTGCGGTGAAGAACTCGATTTGAAAAGCGGAAAATTATTGGAAAATTTCTTTTGGTTTTTGATGAAGGGCGAGATGAAAAACTTTTCTTTTTTAGTTTCTTCTCGATACCAAAAAATATTTTTTAGTTTGCGGTCCACAATCGAACGAGAAATACTGAGAATGTGAGAAAATTTTCTTGCCGAGTTTTCCACTTTTCCTTCAAATTAAAAATAGAATGAAAAAACTTTTTTCTCATCGCTTGATTTCCATCATCATGAGTAATATTGAAGAGATTTTCTTCATCAAACACTTGTGATCAACTCTCTTGTGAGAGTTATTTTCTTCTATGACTTAGCTTAGCCGCTGATCTTCATGACCTCACAACCTGACGCGTTGAAAGTTTCGAAAAGAAATTCACAAATTTATTACGACAGAATGTTTTTCACTTTTTAATTAACCGCAGCGGTATTTTGAGACAAGACAAAAATATTTTCTCGATTCTATTTTTAACAAAGAAATATTTAGTGAAAGCGTTTATGATGATGATGAGCTTGCTTTAAAGCAAGCCCATTGTAAGAGTAGTCAAGGTTGATACAAACATTCAAAGAAACTCGGATGACATTTGAGTAACAAACATCCACGCACATTCCTTGATATTAAATGTTGTTTTGCCACACAATTAAGTATCATTTAAATAATGTTTTTGTCACTCCACGACTTTGATTACATTTTTTTCCGCTACCTAACGCGGCTTTTGTGTTGAGGGGAATTTTTTATAAAATAAATAGAAACATTCAAGAGTGAAATATGTTTTGAACATGCTGTTAACACAAGCAATTTAAGGCTCATGAATCAGACTGGAATTTTTTTCCTCGCTCCTTCCGTATTATTAATCCAACCCGGTCGAAGATATTCAAGCTCTTAACTTAAGAACTTTCTCTTAATCTGTTTCTCCTAAATAACCCACATGGGGCTCATAATTTTCCATTAAATTTTATAAGCATTAATTAACATAGCTATAAACTGACGATGTTAACATTCGTTTTCATTCTTCTAGCTAATAATTTATGATTCACACAAAGAACTTTTCGACATATGATTAAAGTTTTACTGATTTATGATAGCGAAACTTTAACTTTGTGTTTGCATAAATGTTCTTCACATCATTTGAGTCAAATTGACAAAAGAATAACTTTTATGATCGTGCATGAATTGTTAATTAAAATTTCTGAACGAAAGTGTCGCTCGTTTCAACGATTACAAAATTATTCGATTTTAATCCTCTCCGAAATAATTATTTTCAATTTCATTCCGAGAATTTCAAAGTTCAAAATAAATGAGAAACACTCGATGTTCAATGAATAATTAAATTATAATTTTATGAATTTCTTCACCAAAGGCTGTTCGTTTCAATTTTCCCATTATGATTCCCTTTTTCCTATTATTGTTGTTGTTTTTGATGTTATTTTTCATTACCATATTAAATGTAATCGATCAACGAGGCTCCCTTTCAATTTACATTAAATAATGAAGAATAAAGCGAAAGCCTTTTCGACCAGAAAATCTGCTGAATTTAAATACTACAGCTTTAGACATTTATTTGAGGAAGAAAAAGGAACGAAAAAAAAAGTTTTACTTTGTAATTTAATATATTTGTGCAACATTTCCACAGCTTTAAAGATTTCCCTTCCATCATTTCAATTTTCTTCTTTCCTCGCCGGTTATTTCGAGTAAAGAAGGGAATGAAAAGCAAATAACGTTATTTTCTTGCTAACTCATGACTGCAATGAATACTAACAATGCCCAGAGCCACTTATTTCCAACTGGGTTGGTTTTATCAAGGCCTAGAACCTTTTTTTAATATGCTAATTTCTACTTAAAAACGGCCAGTGAACCATTTCTCTGTTACCACCGCCGTTAACATTTCAATTTTTTTTACTCTCTTACATGAAGTTTGTTGCTGTTCCAGCATATCGCACATGCCCGCTTGCCTCTTTCTCCCTTCTCCTCTTGTACCGTTATTATTAATTTTTTTCATCCATAAAATATAATTATAATTAAATAACAAACCATCCAATTAAATCGTTGCCTCAGAAAATTCGTTTTCCCTCCAGTGGGATCATAAACAAACATTCAACGAGCACTCCCTTCAAGACGAGCTTTTTTCTTTCAACATAAAATGCAATTTTTCATAACATTTCATGATTTATTATTTAAATGAAACTTTATGCTTCCCTGTAAACTCATGGAAGAATCTGAATATGAATTTCTTTGCTAATTGCACTTTCACTGAAAAGTTTTTTGAAGATCCAAAGAAAGTTTCCGACTTTTTAGTACACCTACGACTTCTTGTAGGATAAAAATAAGAATCAAATTACTTTACATTCACTTCTTGTTCAACAAACTCCCCAACATATTTATTTCATGTGTTACAAATTACATCAAAATATGACGAAAAAGTTTAACTTTTCAGTATATTCTTAATAAAAGTAAACATTCTGAGCTTTTCTTTCTACTTAAAGTTGCTTCCTACAGTCGACGTTGTTTGTAAAGCTAAATTTAAATAGGATTCTCGAGGCATCATGAAAAGTTTAATTATTCGAACTCGAGGAAAGTAATTATATTATTAAAAGGTTGCTGATTCATTGTTTTTACATCAAGAAGAAGATGTTGCATAATTCACAAACTTCATGAATAATTGCGAGTTGGAATAAGTAGGGAAACAAAGATCCATTCAGGTTGATGAAAGGTCAAAAGGTTGTGCTTTACTTTTAAATGAATTTCAAGTTTAGAAAATTACTTAAAATTGATAATCTCGTTAGAAGTCACAGCTTAATTAATTATATAGCAATTATCAATAAAAAATCGTTGCGAACGTGGTTTAATTTGTCATCAAGCAATGAATCCAAAATCTAACAAGAACAACAACATTCACATGCTGTAAAATTCTCCCGAATAATTTATTTTCTCTTTTTGTGGGTCACCACCATTCGTTCATTCATTTATTCGTGTATCGTTGAATGATAAATCGCTATTGGGCTGGCATTTCGTTATTAATGACTATGAATTGAAATCTCATGTTTTCATGGTCACATTGAAGTGAGTTTGACACTTAACGCTTGGTCACTGCTGGTACACGAACATAAATAAGAAAATTGTGTTTATGGGAAATTCATTTTAGAGATTTGTGAAAGGAAAATCCTTTTTCAGTTGAATGAGTTCTTCGAAGGTTCTCGGTAAGAGTTCTGCCACAATGAATGAAATCCATTTCAAATCAAATCATAATTCAACTTACCAATTGTTGTGTAGATTGTTCCGCAAAAGAACATTGAATTAAAGAACGTCCACGTCTTCTTTAATTCAGCATTGTCGAACTGTCCCTTCGCGTATGCATCATACAGAAGCTTCTCATACTCGCCTAACTCCTTCCGAAAGCTTCCTAGCCAAAGTTCGTTATCCTGAAAAATTCAATTGAAAATGAAAGATTTTTTATGCTGTAGAGAAACTCTCGAGAAGAAAATCTTTCCAAGATACATCCAAGAGATTGTCACATACTTAAATAATATAAAAATCAATTTGGCGAATGACTTGCCTGTAATTTCTCCTTGTCATTTGCCATCTCTCGGGCTATGTTAGCCAACTTTACTCGTCCTGCCTTCACGTTCTCGAGAAATTGTGTTTCAGGGGGACCTCAAATGAAAGTTTCTTTGAATCTCTTAGCAATTTATTTATCGATTGAACATGTATTGACATTTATAGTAAATTTTATTGATTAACAGCAATGCAGCTGATTTCATAAGGTGATTGACCGCAATTTTATGTTTAGAGGATTGAAATTAGATTGATTTGGTATACATGATGCGATCAACATTTTCGCAACTCAACTCAACTCACGCAACATTTTCGGCAGAGGAAAATCTTGTTTCGGAAGCAGAGCAATCGATTGGAATGTGTAAACATTGTGAAAGGCCCAACATTGAACGTGTCGAGGCACTAAAAAGACAAAAATTTTCGAGTTACAATGTTTATTTCGATTCTCGATTCATTGGAACGTGATGGACGTTTTATGACTCAATTTTTTCTCTTTTATCGAATTTCTTCGTTTAATGTGTTTATTTAATTTTCGTCTTGTTTTATTTGTTCACTTCAATTTGACCCATTCGGGAGATGAGAATGGGGAGGAATGAAAATGTGAAGAAAGAGGGCGAAAACACATAAAACCAATTATATTTATTTACATTAATCGCTTAATGGGTAAGAGAAGCTGATTGAATGGAAGCTTCCCTAAGAGAGGTGGATAGACGTGAAGGCATTAAAAATGTAAACTTCAACAAAAGTCATAAAAATTATTTTTTTACAAAGGCGGTGAAATGAATGTAGATTTTATGACTTTTCGTTGAGCTTTTTTAACACGAACTGAAAAGCTTCTTTTATGGCTCTGTAATTGTTTTTATTTTGGGATGCTTTGGTTGTTTCCGTGGTTTGCATATTAAACATCAATATTAAAGAGTGAAAAGTTTCGGATTTAAAGTTTTTCATTATTAACTTAATTATTTAATTATGATTTAAAAACCTCTTAATCAGCCATTTTTCAACATCCGCAAATCGATGGATTCTTAGTCGTACGAGATTTTTGCCCTCGTTAACGTTTCATATTTGCTTAACTCCTTGCTTGCTTTTTTGCTTTCCTGCCTAATTAGGCAAATTGAATTTCAAGTGCTTTGCCTTTCTCGTTCGCCTTTCTTGTTCATTCACCGTAACTTTAACAAACGAATGAACGAACGTAACTCTTACAACCGCATTTTCCAATGAAAAAGCAACGAATAATTTTATTATAATCTGTTTCACTTGTGTCAGCATAAAATATGAGAGCTTTGAAACTCACTCAATCTTCTTTAAATGTTGTCATCGTAACATTGTGCGCCAATGATTAACACACAAAAATATTTTTTACTTCCCTTTTCTTCCTTTCTTTCTTCAGCTTTTGTCTGATATTTTTATGTGTTTGTTTTGCAAATGAAATTTTATTCAACTTAAACAATGTAGCGGTTATTTGCAAGCGGGAAAACGAGAACGACTTGAATTATTAATTTTTTTTTTTTGGTTGAAAAATGTGCTTTTTGTAGGTCCTAGCAATCGTCAAATCTAAATTCATGTCACGTCGGTCGTTTCTCTTCATTTATATTTATTTGCATACATTTTTATGTATTTTGATACTTAAGAGCTTAATACATTACGTATGTTCAATGGAGAGGTGTAGGGGGGGTGGGAATTGTGGAGCAAATATGAGAAAATAGAACGACATTTGGATGTAACATGTTAGGAATATAACAAATAGAAGAAAAATAAGAAATTTAGATATGCTTATGGTTCTTGAAAGATAAGAAAAATATTTGGATTGAGTCATAGAAAGACATCTTTAAGAAAGCTCTTAAAGCTTCTTCTTGCTCCATCACAACGAACGGTCGGTTTGTTCATTCCACCCACTGTTAAGTAGTCGAAAAAAAACCAAATCGGAAGCAATATAAATCAAACGCACACATCTCTCTCCGGAATGATAATTGATTGTCGGAAATCCTAGGCGAGAGAAAGAAGGAAAACCAATAAAAGTAGCTTTGAAATGGAGAAAGTCACATATCGAGTCATAAATTACATCATTTAAAAACTCATCGATGAATGGAACGACTCGTTTTTTCGCTCTAGGGAAAGTTTAAAAGAAAACTTTTTCATCTTAACGTCGAGGAAGGAAGACGGGAGTTGTAAGAAAACGAAACGAAAAGTGACTTTGGTAACATTCGGCAGTGAAAAGGAGAAAATGCTTCGACAATTCTTTGATGAATTTTTTTTACGTGTTGAAGGGAATGTTATTTATTCTGTACCAAAAAAATACATTAAAGTTGAGTTAAGGGAGTCAAACGAAAAATTCTTGAACAGTAAATGATGAGAACGACAATCGCAGCTTTCATTCTAAATATCTGGTAATTCAATTACGTAGAAGGGGAAAGAGATGGAGAGAGGGCATGAAAGCACTTTAATATCCATTATCATGACGATGTTCATCATCTGTGCTCGTTGCCTCGTCTACACTTTCCTCGACAATGAACATATAAATATATAAAATGGAAAACCCCGAAACTATTTATGAAGATGAAAAAAAGTATAAAAACGAGAAAGAAATGCTTCGTTCATTTTTAAATCTTTTCTCATCACAGCTTGTGCTGGCTGATACTTTCCAAGGTCAATTCCACAGGAGACAAAACGTCTCGTGTCGATTTTTATGTGCATACAACAGCATGAGATTTAATAATTCTAATGATATTAAAATTTTAAACAAAAACCATGTTGTGCTTAAACAATTCACAGAAGGAATGAATGAAGAAGAATCAGCAGACATTGGCGACGTGCTTGAATGTCTTTCTCGTTTAGATGAATGCACATAACTTTGCTTACTAACGCTCATACATGTTCAAGCGAAGAAATATTACTAGACATAAATTTTATGCTGCTTTTTTTAAACTAAAGTTACCTTCGAGTGCCATGAATATAAGAGAGCCAGCAATGCTGTAGAGAAGTACGACAATGAACAGAAAGATGTGGGTGAACCAATTACGACTCCAAGCTCGAAATTTCGCGTAAATGTAAACGACAGATTTTTCACCCACACTTAAGCCACCTTTTGTAAAGCGATTCAGCCCTTCGAATTGTCGGAACACGAAATCGCCAGCTCGTTGTGAATAAAGTTGTTGCACAATTGGATTGGGCCAGTTTGGTTGACCCTGACTGGGTACACCACTCGTTGTTGCTGACATTATGAATGGCGAATGCGGTCGCGGCTGTTGCTGTTGATTTTCTTGTAAAATGTTTTCCTGATAAGCATTTTGTTCCGGTATTCTTAACGTTACACGCGGCCTTTGATTGCGTGAGTTGGCAATTGGAGTGTTAAGTGACATGTTTTATGTTTATTTAAAAGTCTCGAAATTATTTTATGATATTAGTTATGCACAGAGTTTAAACTGTAACTAATGAGTCAATACACTCACTCGACGTTTTATTTTCGGATAGTCTCGTCAACGTTCTTTCTTTTTATTTTTCACAAGAAAATAAACATCTTTGTCAACTTTTTTCAACTTAATATTCCTTAAGAAAAATTTTTTCTTTTTCCTTTCACTCACTCAAACGATTTATATTTCTTTAATGTTTCTTCGAGAAATGATCTCTTAGTCTTCTTATTCACTTTCGATGACGTGACAGTTAAGTTGAAAGTGATTGACAAACTTTATCGACAAAAAGTTTTAAGTTTCACATTAAGTGTGTGAAAAATTATTCATGTGGGAGGTTGGGTAAACAATTTGCGAATTGATGCAATTAATCAGTCAATTAATTTCAATTATTCCTTGTGGCTGATGTGGAAAATTTCCACAAAAGTCCGTATGTTGATTTAACAATATAATTGATCACTTTAATACGAGGTTGACGTAAACCAGCAGTTTTTCACTTCAAATTAGTTTTCCGAGTGAAATTTCCTTTTTCCCTCTAATCAGTCATCGCTTTTTATTCTATTTCAAACATCTACACGAGACACGAAATTTGCACTTTTCAGATGATAATAAACACAACTCTAACGAACACAAATAATTTATGTGAATTTACAATCTAAATTAAATAATTTTCACTTCTTTCAGTGAATTAAATTTTTTTTTCAACAAGAGTAATTACGAAAATTCGAATGTTTTGGCAAAAGTAGAAAATGAAATTTTTGAAAGAATTTTACAACTTTACGCTTTAAGCAAATTATTTGAACTGAGAAAGAAAATTGAGTCGAAAAAATGTTTTTTTCGTCGTTGCTGGTAATTTTCTTTTTTATTTATTTTTCTATTTTTCTTTTTCCTCACATATGAGATATTAAAGATATCTTCCTCGTCTCGTATCTCTAACGATTGAACAAAAAGGAAGAAACTCAACATGAATATTTTCTCGCCATCGGCTACGATGAAGTCACGACACGACGACACAGTCGAGTTCCATGAGACATCTTCTCCTATTTTCCCTCTGATTCAATCACTTCTCTTTTTTTTCTTCTTCAAAGAAAATTTAATCTGAATTATTATCTTTCAAATGAGTTCATTAAATGTTCCTAAGAAATTAAAAATAGATTTTAGCGACAATTAAACTGGTGAATATTTATGATGAACAACAGTGACATTCTCGTTTAATTTCATTACTACTTTTAACTTTTTTGTCACAACATGATGTCACAATAGTCAGGTTGTTCAACTTGACAATCGATCTTCCTTCTGAAAAAGTTTTGAACTCATTGTTATGTATAATTTGTTGGTAAATTTCATCGGAAATAAGAGCAGACAAAATTATATCTTATTTCATTCATTTTTATTATTCTCTTGATGTCGTATCGTAATTCGATATATCAGAAATACGGAAAAGGTAAGAAAATAAAAATAAACCTTTAAAACGCCGCATTCAAATTGAAATTCAAGTTTCTCAAAATATTTTCATAAAATTCAAATGTATTTACTCTAAAAGGTTTTTATCGTAAGCTTTTTTGTTTGAAAATGTGAAATTTTTGTAGAGTTTTTGTTTGTAAACTGAAAAGTTTTTAAAGATTAATCCGTAAATGAATGTTTCATATGCAGCTGTGGATAAAAAATACTTGCAACATGTTTAGCGACAAAAATGTCTAAAAAGTTATTCGCGAACTTATTTTTTTGTTATGAATGATTCTACCTGAATGATTGCAATTCAAAACTGAAAATAAATGACAAAATTCACTAAAATGCGATCGTTCGTTCAATTTTGTTGTTTATTGAACCATTTTCACAAAAAAATATTTATGAACAGGTTGTTGAACGATATACAAGGAATAAGTTGCACTGACATCATTTACAACTTCAACTTGGTGCGTCTCCAATGACGTCTCTTAGCGTTGTATCTGATCTTGTTGCCTGTACGCATTCTAATCCATTGAGGGATGGGACGATTTTGCTTCAGCTTTTTTGCAAGCTTCTGCTTGATTCTGAATGTCTTGTGTGATGACATTTTGTCCTAAAATTAGAATTAAACAAATTTGCTAATAAATACGGGTGAATGATAATGAAAAGTTTTTAAATATCAGAATTATTGAAGAATTTTAATTGTTTACAAATTTTTGTAGGTTATTAAAATTGCAAGGTTGATAAATGTTAAATTCATCAACTTTTTCATATTTTAAACACTGCTACGATAGTGTAGAGTATTTTATCCAACTTGGAAAATGTTAATTGCTTATATTAATTTCCTTTAGAGAATCAATTTTGCATCACCTAAAAAATTCAGAAGAGAAAAAATATTTTTAACTTACTTCACTATTTTAGAAGTGAATTCTGATAGATCCTTTATCGAACTACGATCTTCTGTGCCTGTAGAACAATTGATACATAGAATTAATTGGTTTGATTCACGATAAACATTTGTTTTTTAAGGAAAACTTACCAAGCACACCTCTCCAGAATAATATTTGGAAAGAAAAGAAAGAATTAAAGAAATGAGTTTGTGAAGCGCTTTTAAAAGATTTAATGAAACATTGACAGTCGGACATAAATGATTCAGCATCAATATGATGTTTTCTAAACCCGCGGTTTGCATCTCTGACTTGTTTTCAAAAAATATTCAGTTTTTGTTATCGACGCTTTTATCTGTTAATTTAATGAAATTAATACTCTAAGTAAATTAAATTTAAAACAAATAATCATATTTCAACTTAATTAAAGATATAATTATTGAAAATTAAGGAAATAGGTAATCTCAATTAACAATGAATTCCGAGTTTGACACCGAACAATTGTTTTCAACACAAACAATGCAAGAAAATTTTGCCGAATTTTTTAATGAAAGTAAGAAAGTTAAGGCTTAAATTTGAAATTTTGGTATTAAATTCTTGTCATTTCAGATGAGATTGAAATAGCGGCGACACAAGAAAATTCACAAACGAGTGAGGAATCTCAAATTGCATCCTCACAATGCTTTGATGATTATGAAGAGACGCAACAACCTCCGACGCAATATGAAGAACGCCAAAGACTTCTTAACGACCCAACAATTCCCAGTCGTGAGAAATTCTCACAACATTTTCTATCACAATTTCATCGCCTTAAGAAAAAAGAAAAATCGCCGCCACCTCCCGAAGTTGAAATTTCTCAAGAGCAAATAGAAATGCTTGAATATGCTAGAAGATGCATGATTGCTCATCCAGACATTGACCACACTTTACGTACTCCAAAAAACATTCAAAGACCAAAAGATGACATGCCAGAAGAAATTCGAAACTTTTGCATAAAAAAAGGATTTTTAAGAGCAAGCAAAGTTCAAGAAATGCTCTCACAAGCTTCATCCAACCGTCGTCACAATGAAATCAACTTCTTAACAGATGACGAAGATGAAATTTACGGACTTACTCAAGCTGAACTTGAAGCAAAACAGCGATTTGGTTCGCCAACCACACAAAATGTTCTTCACAACATTGAAGATGTTGACAGTGAGATGCTAGCTGTTGTTGAAGAGCAAGAACTTCTTTGCAAATCCCTCGGATCACTATCACAAATATTAGAAAGCTCAGCACAAGCTGCTGAATTTATTGAAGCGACACTTAGTCAAAGTGTGAATAGAAACAGCCAAGAACTTGACACGACAATGATTGATTTGGAAACTTTATCAGATGACGACGAAGACAAGAATCATTTGCCATGTACTGAAGAACTTGAAGGCGATTTTATTATTTGTCCCTCACAAAAAACTCAATTAAATGCAGTTGAAGTTGTCAAACATTCAGATTCGTTAGTTTCAAAGTCACCTGAAGATCACAACATGACAGGAGTCAATTTTCTGTTGGATTCTAGTCATGAAGATGATGAAAATGAATTAAATTTAAGCTCAGGATTTGTCTCAATGTTAGATGGAAGTGATAAAGTTCAACCGAAGTTTAATGGATTTGGTTTTGCATCGGGGAAATGTAACAAACTTAAGGAAGATACAATAAATCGTTTCAAGAATGTTTTTCATCTAGAAGATCAGAAAATGTCACTCGAGTCAGGTTTTGAAGCAAATGCACCATGTGAAGATCAACAACAATTCAAAACACCAAGTTTTAGTGGCTTTGGATTTGCATCAGGTAAAAGTTTTCAATTTAATGAAGATAAAATGAGAAAGTTGAAGGAAAAGTTTGATCACGAAAATGAAATTCACGACGCTGAAATTGAAAAGAATAAACTGACGGAAATGAAGACACCAGAAGTGACTTTCAAAGTTCCTTCTTTCGTGTCATCAACGCCAGTCACATCGAAGTCAAATGTTGGTGGATTCTCAATCGCTTCGGGAAGAAATGTTCAACTGAAAGCTGAAACATTGAAAAGATTTGCTGATGCTTTTGATAAGGAAGATGAAGAGATAATGAAGTCAAATCTTAAGCCGCCATTAAAGAAGAATCGTTTGAATTTTGAAGCGTCTTCGCCTCTGCCTCAAAGCCCACTTGTCATGCAAAGCTTCAGGAAAGGAATTTTACAGCACAGCACGCCATTAGCAACAACATCACGAGGTTCGAAGACATCAACGATAACAGAAAGTCAAGAGATTTCAATTTCAAAAGAATTATTCGCATCAATTGACGATTCTGATGACAATCAAAGTGAAGATGAAGAAATTGAACCAAAAAGGAAGAAAACTTGCATACGATTGATAAATAAATTCAACGGCAGTTTTGATTCCAATTGCAGCTTTGACATGAACGAACTTGAATCATTTGAAATGCAAATGAAAATCACTGAAGAATTGAAAAGTTTGCGACGAAAAGCGATTGAAGAAATGAAAATTTTAATTAAGGAAAAACCTCACAGCGAATGTTTGCCAATGTTGGGAAGTCTTCGTAGCAAAAAATCTTCAGAAAATCGAAGGAAACTGAAGAATGTCGTTGGAAATGTTCAAATTCTCAATCGACACAACATCACGATGCGAAACGTCGTCGAATTTATGTTTGAAATGCGAAATTACGTGAGCGAAGAAATTTGTGTTACAGACACTAATGGAATCATCATTGGCGATAATTCTCGATTAATTTTCAACGATCAATCATTGGTAGGACTCGAAGAAATTAAGCTAAGTTTTCTCATCACACCAGGCATTGATCCACGACTAGCAACCGACAAGTGGATTGAAAATGCTTTCAAAATGATTATTTTTAAATTGGCATGGCTGGAGAATTCATTTGAAGCATTTAAGAAGTTTGAGCTGCTTTCACCTGAAAATCTTCTGCTTCAAATGAAGTACAGATACGAACGAGAAATTGATCGATGTGAAAGATCAGCAATTAAGAAGATTGTTGAACATGACGACGTGCCATGTCGACGAATGGTCTTGAAAGTCTTTGACATCTTCCCAAACCCAACTGGATATGAATTGATGTTAAGTGATGGTTGGTATTTGATTAAAGCGTCAACCGATGCAGCTCTTGTCGATGTTATTGATCGAGGAAAGATTAAAATTGGAACAAAGTTGATAACATCATGTGCTGAACTAATTGGATGTGACGAATGCGATCCTTTGGATCTTCCGGCTCATGTTCGATTAAAGATTCATGCAAACTCAACACGAAGAACGTCTTGGGATACTAGAATGGGATTTTGTGAAACGCCTACGCCAATTTGTGTCCCTTTGGATTCAATTCTTCCTACTGGTGGTGTCATTGGAAGGATTAAAGTCGTCATTGTTCATGTTTATCCGATTGTCTTCGTTGATTCATCAGAAGAGAAGAAAAGTAAGAAATTTTAATTAACTTTCCGATATATTTAATTAACTTTCTTATAAATTTTCCAGTTTATCGATCAGAAAGGCAACAAAATCGTGTGCAGAATAAAATCGAAATGAATGATTTTGCAACCTACGAACGAGCAGCTCATGAAGTTCAGAAGGAGTTGGCGAGTGAATTGAATGAAAGAATTCAAGAATTGCAAAGTTCGAAATATAAATTTGAAGATCTTTCACCAGAAGCAATTTGTGACTTGTTGGAATTTAATGACAATAATGATGATGATGATAATGATGATAAATCGTCATTGAAGAGTTTCATGACTAAAGAAATGCTGAGAAAAGTTCAAAAGATTCGCGATGAGAGAAGAATCAAATTCACTGATAGAATTCGCGAGAAAATTAAAGAAAATGGAAAGAAAATTTCACATTTGTTGAGATTTCGTGTTGTTGATGCATCGAATCCTAAGAAAACTGGCATTGTCAGTTGGTGGTCACCGACTGAGGATTTTCTCGAGACAGTCAAAGAAGGAAAAATTGTGGAAATTCTCAACACAACTGCGGGCGTCATTAATGACAAAGAAATTCATGTCACAGCTGGAAAGTCGAGTTGCTTGAAAGTTTTGACTTCAAACTTGATGTCAATCGATCGTTTTAGCAAATATTTCAAAACGGAGACGAACATTGGTGACATAACTTGTGACTTTACCCCACCAAATGATGAATTCGATGCCGCTTTCTTTGTCATTCAATTCGAAACAAATCAAGAGAAAAATTTGGAAAAAGTTTACGTTGCTGATGAGCATGAAAACATGTTATGCATAAATTTCTGGTCGAGCATTAAAGACTATGCTTTTGAAGATGTTATCGTCGAAGGTCATGCAATCTTTGCGAGAAACCTTCAATGGCGTCAATCGCATGCACATGAAGTTATCCCACAGGCGTTCGTTAACAATGAAACGACAATTTTCATCACAAATCCACAGAAAGAATGTCAGCGTAGTCGATTGAAACAATTGACAAATGCAGGGGGAAATCTCGCTGAATTCATGATCAAGTGCATCAATAAAATTGCTGACATTGAATCAACGAGCAAGTCAATTGATAAGGAAAATAAAACCAGAATGAAACAATTCAAAGTTGTTTCGAAAGAGAAGCCAACAATTCCTAAGCCAGATTTTTCAAGAATTTTCCCCGTGAACCTCCCAACAAAAGTCAAATCAACACAAAAGAAAGAAAATTCCAGCATCGATAAAGGATCGGGAAGAAAACAACTTGGAATGAGTCGAAGTGTTGTTAAGTCGATGGCTTTGAGATCATCAGCGACGTCTGGTAAAAAGCCGACCACGATGAAGCGACCTTTATTCAAATAAAACTTTGTTAAGAGTTAATAAAATATTTTCTCAACTACAGTAAAATAATTTTCGTTTGATTTTATTTCCTAATCAATGTTAATCACATTTCTTTTTCTTTATTTTCGTCATGTCTAAAATCTTACAATTTAAGTTTTTTGTTTTTGCATACATTGTGCGTTCGTCACCATGCTTGAGAACACGGGAGTTAATCAAAATTATTTAAGATTCGAAAAAAGGATTTAAGGAATGAATTGTTGTACCAGATTTGTCTTTAAATTGATTGGATCATCAACAAGGAAGAAAAATTGAAAAATTTGAACTTTAATCGAGATTAAGTATTTAATCGGGATTAAATGAAATTTAACTCAGATTAAATTTAAATGCGATTAAATGAGAAATTATCAAATTTTCCAATTTTCTTTCTTTTTTGCAGTGTTACAGTTAAAAACAGAGATTCGTCAATTAGAAGATAAATGTTAAACTACATATTTGTTATGGCAAAATATTAAACTGTCAAGTGTGAAATTTTTCACACTTTTAAGAAGAGAGATGCCCTCATTCCTTTTCTTATTTATCAATAGACAAACCTAAAGTCAAAGATGCTTCATTATCACTTATATCAAGACACTATTTTAAGAAATTTCCTTAAGATCTAATAAAAGAAGAAAAAAGATTCTTTTGATTTTCATGTTTGAGCTTTTAAAAAAAATGTTTTCATGTTCTTAAGATTCTAGATTCAACCAAAACGAGATTTTCAACAGTCTTTGAATACATCAAACAGATAATTTTGCATTTTTTAATCCGAAAACGAATTTTGTGAGACTCAAATAAACTTTTCTTTTTCTTTCACTGACAAACACCAATTGTTGGTTTTTTTCTTTTGCGCAATCAACCATGAAATGACTTTTTCATATGAAGATATTCATTCCTAAATGAAACTTTTGCGCTAATTGACTCTTGATGAGAACTTAAATATAATAAATTTAAATCAGAAAAAAATAGTAAAATAAAATACAAATTCTGTTTTTTTTTAAATGGAAAGAAATGCTTCATAAGTAGTAAAAATTAGGATTTGACATTCTCTGGAGATCGCTTTCAGATTATTTTAATCAAATCCTAATGAAAAAAAAATTCTTTAGATTTCGAAGTCAATCACATGGAATCGTCATTTTATGTTTCACTTTCTTTGCCATATTTCATATCAGGATAAATTGGCGTCATTTCTAATGTCGATGGCGCTGATGGCGTGTCAGTTTCGCAACATAAATTGTTGAATAAAGAAGTTACGATCTCACCATAAGACTTAACATTAATATTTTGTCCTAAAAGATGCAGAAGCAAGAAGTCACCAACTTGAATGCGACGAATTAAACGTTCGATGCCTTTCGGTGCTTCACGTAATCGACGACGAATGACAGCCTCGCGTGATGTTGGCATCATGAGGATAACCATCGAGTAAAACATTGCAAAGATTGTCAAGACGGCAACGAACAAAAACCAGAACCTAGAGAATTAATGTTAATAAAATATAAAATTCGATTTTAAATTTCTTCTTACCATAGGAAAATGTAAATTTTTTCATTCAAAATATTGAGAGCTAAAACGCACATTGAATCTAAATAAGAAAAAAAAGCAGAGAGAATCGGTCAAGCACAAATGATAAATTGACTCATTAATCAACATACCATGCTTCTGAATAGATCCCGAAGCTCCATATTTATGGAACGTACACTTTGTTATGCGTGGAAATATTTCAATCATTGGATCGGAACGATTCTCTTGATTCATATTTGAATATTTTATGATGTCAACTCCGTATGTAAGGAAACTTCCACCCAGAAATTTATCAACCATAAAGATGTTGCAAATCTGTAGATTTATGATTAATTAATAACTTTTCTAGGACGCATTAATCTTAAAGTCAAAAGCTCTGTTGGGGAGTAGTTGAGGGGGCAATGCTATGCATTTATCGTTAACACAAACTTGATCATACGTAAGCGTAACGTTAAACTACATGAGCTTTTACTATACGTAAATTTTAAATGTAAACTCACCACATTCACGACATTTAAAAATTCACAGAAAAAATATCCAAATGCGTAGGCGTTGTGTGTACTGCGACTTTCAACGAGATAACGAACAAGTCGTTCTTGTCGGTTTCGTCTTTCATTTGCTGGCATTGTAAGAACACCACGCATACCATCAGATATCATTCGCATTTTTCCTTCTTCCCAGTTTTTCCAAATCCAATGTGGAATGTAAAACAAAATTCCCTAATGAAAATTAATTGATTAATTGAAATGTAAATTTATGAAAATCAAATCAATCAACTTACTTGAAAGAATAAAGTGAAAGGAACCCACTGATAGTAGCTGTGGAAAGTTTTGTCACTTTCATATTCATTTCCTAATCCGGAACTGGCAACTTGAGTGCCAATAGCTTTTCCATGCTGCCCCGGTAGCGTATACGTATACGTTATCCAACAATACGTATTGATTACGTGAGTTGGGACGGCACCTTCATTTATGCAATTTATGGCGTCACCTAATAAATAATTCAAAAATTCTTTTAATCGACATTCTTTCGTTAATGTTCTGATTAATTCCTACCAATTAAATTGTTAGCAGTTACAATGATGCAACTAACAAAAAGAAGTGCACTGGTGATTCGGTAATGACATCTGAACACACTGTTGTCGATAACTGCTTTATCAATGAGATATCGAACTTTAACAAAGCCCGCAACAGCGGACACCATGCCAAAAACGGACATCTTGAATATTTAGATATTTATTTATCCGAAGTTTAATTGATTTAATTGCTTCGTTAATCTCTATTAAAAAATAAATAAATTAAAAGTTATTAAAAGATTCATAAACGAAAAACTAAAATAAAAAAATTGAAAAGTCACGTGAACGGAGGCTCGTATTGTTGTTGCTTCTAGTTTTATCAAGTTCAATTCAATTGAAAAATCGTTTTAAAACTAAAAGAAGAAGAACCGGAATCATGGTTATTGTGTCATTCACTTATTCTTCCATTCAAAAAAAAATCATTTAATATACTTCAATGACCTAATCTCGACCTATGTTAATGCGCACGAGATTAATCGAAACTTTTGTCAATGATTCTTCACTTTTCTAATCAGAAAATATGCATGCAATTCAGTTGATTGTGATATTGAAGAAATAAACACAATAAAAATTGCACGAATGTATTTAAATTAAGTATTTGCATATCCCTCGATGCGGAGCGAAGCAAACATTCGAGTGAAAAAAAAAAAACAATTATCGCGGTAGATTGAGGGGAACATTGAAAAAGACTTTTTCGATTATATTTAAACAAAAAGAAAAGAAAAGAAACTCGCTTGTCTTCTCAAAATTCAACATTCATTAACACTCTTTGATAACTTGCTTTGGTTTCAACACAGAAGCTTCGTGAGACACGATTTATGTCGTAACATAAATTATCTACTTCATTGTCTTCATTTCCAAGAACATCTCATTCTCGTTGACACATACACATGCGGTCACTCGTCATCATCATAAATTTTTTTCTCTACTTCCGAATTACGTTTTATTGCTCACAATATAGAAATGCTTCCAACTTTATGATTCCAAATCATTGTAACAAATGCCGATTAAATGAGTCATCTTTATGAAAATTATAAAGTCCAAATTCTATCGCAATTTCATAATATGATGAAGTCTTTTGTAGACTTTATAATATGAAGATCAGTAAAAAAAATGTTTCCAATACTTGCACAAAGAAAATAAAATAAAAAATTTAAGAAAAAAAAGAAAAGAAAAAACAGGTTTCTTATTGCCTTTCAATACACGGCTTTTTAAGTCAACTGTCCCCAGCAATGAGTCTGCATGTTGAGATCAAATTTCGTTAGTGAGATTTAACAATTTGTTTAAGTTGTTAGTTCAAGTCGCATTCTTTTCCACCCATTTTTTGCCTTTTAACATATTTAATGTATGTACATTGATGGAATGATTAAAGAGTTAACTTGTTCTTTCCCATAAATCCTTTCTTTTCCCTTTTCTTTTCATCTTCTTCCCATGTTTTTTTTTTTCGATGATTAATAATCAAAGTCATTAAAATTTATGAGCTTATTGTAATGTCTCATCTTAGATCTTATTCTCAAGGAAGGCGAAATTAAATGCAGCAACAAGTATTTAAGCAGACATAAAAGAAAAGAATTATTCCCAACTTTTCTTCTTACATACATGAGATGAAATCACATGAAACAAGATGTATGTAACTTTCCGAATCAGGCAATGGAATTTGAATAAATAAAGAAGAGAGAGAGAGAGAAAAGGGAGAAAAAGAAGGAAAAATTCAGTGGAATAAATAATATATTCGAGTTGATCGACTGCGGTTCGTGTGACTTGGTCGGTTGATGTTAACTTACAATAAAAATCGATGCTGTTCTTGAATTTCTAATATATTTAAACATCTCGCAATAATTTGCCTTTTAAAAGTAAAAATAAAAAGAGTAAGACTAAAATTCGAAACAACCTCAACAATAAGCTTAAATATTATTCATCCACTTCACGGATTTTTTTCCCATGACTATGAATCATGTACGACATGAATGTCGGCCACAAAATATGAGCAAATTCATCGTCTGCATAAAATAAGACAATTCTTTCATTTGAAAGCCTTTATGTTTGGTTTATGCAAAGCAAGGCACAGATTAGAAAATGAAAAAGAGGGAAAGATGAAAGAAGAAAGAGAGAAGGAGAGAGATGAATTTTTCTCTTTGGGTTCACGTCTCATGATCAAGAAAGTCTTTTGTACATAGATGACAATTTGGCAACATCGCTTTCTCTGCTTTTCCAATCATTCTCTGAAGTCTAAACATTTTTTCCCCGTCTCATCTTCATATACGTTTTATTACGACAACATTTCTTTTGTGGTTTCGCTTTGTTCTCCGTTTCTTAGCACCATTTAATGATTTTTTTCCACATAACTTCATGATGCTTTTTGAGAGTTTTTTTTGTGTCCGAAGAATGAACAGTTAGCTTAACAAACAAAGCGTTAATGATTTACTGATGCTTCTAAGTCATCGAATACACAGAAGCTTTGGAAATTGACAAAACAATCATTACCAACATGTTGTTAACGCATTGTTGCCAAAGTTGCATTTCAATTTTACACCTCACAAGTTGATCGTTTATTTAAGAAAAAAAAGAATTAAAACGAGTTCTCAATTGCAGCACTCCGATATTTAATAATTAGAATAGCTTATTCTACGTTTCAATTTTAAAGTTTTTAAATAGCAATAATTCTCTTGCATACACAAAAACATTATTAACCAGTTTATTTTTATTATAGTTTGAGGTATCCATTTGCAACGTTTGATAATTCAATAACATTATCTGCAGGTCAAAGCAACAATTAATTTATTTATTAACCCGTACTACCACGATGTTCTTTTCAACACTTTTAAGTTAACATTATCTTAAAATTTTCATTCACTTACATGAATTTAATTTAAATATGACACCAATTAATGATAACAGATTTCGCGTTATGTCTATATTTGAGTTGTTCTCTGCTCTCACTGCTTCAATCAACTCACTATTTTCCCTTCACGAAGCAAAACTGAACGACAGCGCCTCACAGCGTCAATTATTTAAATTAATAACTTAGATTGCGCTGATTACTCATTCGGATTACACTGATCTGTCATTTTGAAGAAATAACGGAAAATAGAATTTCAAAATTTATAACCCACTTTGACCCAATACTTAAGTCTTGGTATAACGACAGAAGTAGCATCAAAACTTCTTCAAAATCGATCTATTTTCAAACTAAGTGATAAAAAGTTAAAAGTTCGTCGATACGAATTAATTTACAAGATTCAACAAAAATGCTTTCAACTGAAGACGAATGGACAACTGAAGAAGAAATTCAGGTAATGAATTGAGTTGATAAATTGCCGCAAAAATTGATTTTATAATTCTTTGTTTATTATGTTTCTTATCTAAATTTTGTGTCAATTCTTATCATTTAAAGTTGTTTTTGGCGCTTCATGGTCTTCGTCCTGTAGGAATAAACAAAGTAAGTTGTCTTGTCATATCAAATATATTAAGGAGTTAATTAATTTTATGCTTCGTAGCATTTTTTCATGGTTTGCATTGTTGATCGACTAAGCAAAACATTAAACAGAAAGATAAGCAGTGATCAAATATGGAAGCATCTAAAGACAATGTACAATTTGAAAGCACTTGATGACCTCGAACCATTACCATTTCCAAATGAAGAAACAAATTTTAACCTTCCTCCTGAGCTACAAAATAAGTTGAAACGAGCAGAATCTGAGGACGGTGAAGGATCCTCTAAAGATTCTGATTCTCGTCGCGCTACTCCCAAACCAGTAGCTTTAAAGAACTCACAAACAAACATCGAGAGAAAGTCTTTAAAGTCTGAGTCAAATGAAGGACGAATTCAACCAAAGCGAACGCGTGGAAGTTTATCAGCTGAGTCAGGATCGCCAGCTTCTACTCCACCACCAACAACAAAACGACGAAGAATCTAAAAATAATAAAGTCAAATTGGTAAAAGATGCGCTCAAAAATACCAAAGCTTAAATATTTTAGAAGTTGTAAGAATTCGGGATCATCATTAGCATTGACTCAAAGTGAAAAAAGTGATGAGCAGTTTGGATCGTAAGAGTCTTAGATACAGAATAAATAATTACAGGAAATTCAGTCCTTTTGATATAGCATAAAAGAGCGCTTTGGCCGTTATTTTCCTAGTAATTTAGCATCCCCGATGTTCATTGCTTAATGGCGAAGTAAAAGAAAGTAGGAAAGATAAATTATCACTTTTAATTTTATCTACAAACGATGATGGGTTGGATGGGAAATTTGTTGCAAAATTCTTTCGTCTCAAAACCAAATTTGAATTACTCGTTTATGAAATTATCGAGACAGAAGAGTAACAGAAAGAAAATCCTATCCAAACCAACATCCTACTAATAATATCAAATTTTCAAGGTTCGCCTAAGTTGTTTAAAAAGCAACAAATCAAGTGTTTTCATTCCACTCCTCTATTTGTAACAAAATGGATAAAAAACTAGTTTGTGAATCGTCAAAAAAGAAACAGGAATGAAAGGTCGCTTTTATAATTCAATTTCTTTAATTATATATACTCTACAACAAGTACATTTGCACGACAAATTTATTTAATAAAAATTCTTACATTTATAAAAAAAAAGGTTCACATCAAGAAAAAAAATCATTAAAGAGAAAAGTTTCACTTCATGCCCATTAGCCTATTTCAATCAAACAGAATATTTAAACAAGTGAAATGCTTATTTCATCAACACCCATGTTTATCTTGTTTCTATTGAGTTGCCATCTCGAAAATTAGAAAAGAAAGAATATGAAATCGAATAATGTAATTAAAATAAATGTAAAATTTACTTCTTTATTTGAATCAAACTTCTTACTCAACTTTTCCATAATTCATGGAGAAAGAAGCTTCAAAAATTAATGCGTGGGTGTATGAATGGATAAATTGATAAAAAAACAGAGGGAAATGTGGTAAAGATGCATTATAAATATATTTATGTTATACATCATTATATTTCTTCTTTAGATAAATAAAATGATTCTTTCGAACGAAAAACAAGTTTTCAATTCCCTCCGAAGCCACCAATAATTCTTTTTGATTTACGAATTTTTCCAATGTTTTCTTCGTAAAGATTGATCCGTCAGTGAAGTCTCAACCCAAAAACAAGAAAAACATCTCTCTCACTCACTCACACACTTTCTCTCTTTTTGTTATGAATAACAAAAGCTTTGAAAACAGCAGCTCAACATTGTAACTTCGTGACAAAAATTGAGCAATCTTCTTAGAATTTTTTTTATCTTTTTCTTCTTTATATTTAAATCCCTTGTTCGTCATTTATCCTTTTTATTTCTTTTCCCCCCTCAAAAAAATGGCATTGCAATTGTTGTTATTGTTGTTGTTGTTTCACAAGTTTCAGGAAGTTTGCCCATTTCATCTGTTTGTGACGGTCTCCCGCAATCACGCAATATGAAAATGTTTAAGTTTTGATAGCGCACATCACCTCAAAGAAATTTGTGGTTTTCTTCCTTTTCTTATGCCATGATGATTTAAACCATGAAAGAAAAGATTTCCTTCGTTGTGAAATATGTCTTCAAGTTTAAAGATTATGAGAAAAATATGTTGGCCTTTAATAAAATTTCAATAAATTATATCAACTTTATGAAGCAAAATTCCAGAACAAGATTGCTAAAATGTTTAACATTCTCGAGAAAATTCCTTTGTTTCTCCTTAGCAACTGATCTCATCCTTTGTTTCAACTCTTAAGACAAATCGCTGCATGTACAATCCAAGATAATGGAGGTTACGATAACTAAATCTTACTACCAGATATCACTAAATCTATACATGAACATTCACTTCATATTCAGTTCATATTTTCATAAATTTTCCAACATAAACATTGAATAAGTGGTTCTTTACATAAATAACATATGTTGATGTTGTCTGAATCTTATGATTAAACCTTTGACTTCTATTGAATTTCAAGTTAAAGTGCACTTAACAATGAAAGAGAAAAAAAATGTTTCGAGAATTTCTTTCGAGTGTTGAAATTGTGTAGCAAACGATGTGCTTTTCAACTCAAACTTTATTATGTTTCCTTTGATAGCATTCCTCAAAAGCCTTCAAAGCTTTTGTATCAAGTTTCATAGTCACATAGCTGCAGGGAATGATGAACATACATTCTTAGTTTTCTGGTTATAAACAACATAAGATCATTCACCACGAGTGCTTTGAACTTCAAATTATAATCTTAATACCCCAAGGAAACATCTTTGATCAATTAAAAAGAACATTCAAACAGCTTCACTTTATTTTCCTTGAAATCGTATAAAAGTCAAATTTTCTGACGCTAACAAGCTCGCTAACAGTTTTTATGTAAAGCGCAGTAAAATAAAATTAAAAAGAAGATAAATGAATATCTATTTAAGAAAAAAGTTTACAACTTTAGTTCATGTGTGGGATGAGAGAAGAGGAGGCAGAAGTAAAAGCAGACGAAAAATCTTTCCTTTACCATTTACCATGTCAATATGTACTGTGAAATAAGAAAGAAGAAAAAGGGAAAATTTCTTTCATTTTTGTCTCCCTCCCACACCAATCTAGGGAGAAATTTCCACATGTTTGCTGTTGAAAAACGGAAATCAACAAAAGAAAGAAAGAAAGAAAGAAAGAAAAAGTTTCCAACTAAAATGTTTGAGCGAAGAAGGATTGAAGAAAACGAATTTTCGATTCCATTTCCGATATCGGTCCAAGGCATATTTATATGTGCATACAGACAATGTATAAATTTCCTTTTAGATAACCTAGAGATAGCAATTTTAAAATCTTTTAAATTCCTATGAAACAATTTTTCAATGAAATGTTCGAAGTAAGAAAGCGATAAATCAGATATCAGGAAGATAGAGAAGGGTGGGCGTGGGTGTAAGTGAATTTTGATTTACAATGCTAACTCAACAAAGAGGGCAAATAGCTTTCAATGAGATTCACGCTGTGAATTTCAATTTTCACTCTGATATAAGTTACCGATAGATTGCAATTTCTATGGAGAGAAAACTTCTCGTTACATCAATTAAATATTAAAAAAGCTTTTCGTTAAAAGCTAAAGGAACGAAGAAAAGTTTCTTGGAACTTTTTTCTTCCTTATTTATTCTACATATCCCCAAAAAAACGAGAACATTTTTAATTAAAAGCATTTTCTGTTGTTTCTTTCCATTGTGAGTTAGAACATGGAAAGCAAAAAACATAAGTTGATAAAATAAAGCAGAAAAAAGAGAGAAAAAGTTTCACATCAATGTGAATGTGTTTGAAGATTTTTACATTGAAACTTTTGTATCTTCACTCTTTCATCATTTTGTATCTGATTGCATTAATTATGCAGTAACAGTGTGTTGATAATTAAAATAAATCATGAAACAGACAAAGGTTTAATTTATATTAAGAGGGAGGAGTAGTAGCAGCAGCAGCAGCAGCAGCTTATGTAAATGTTTGAGAACATGAAATATTGCATTTGATGGATTTTGTTGCAAAGTGAGTGAATTTCATTAATGTTTTTGAGCGCTACATGAGAAATAACTTGATATGAAATTGAAAATAGATTCATTGTTTGGATATAATGAAGAAATGCAATCAACGTTCAATGATGATCCGAAAAGGGTCCATTCAATTAAACTACAGATTGACATTCGAACTTAAATCTAATCCAATGTAATAAATCATGATTAACTCAAATTAAATTTTAATTGTTCCAGTCAATTAAATATCTTAATATTCGAAAGCTCAAAGGAATATTGAAATATTTATTGAATGATTTGTGAGGGCAATTCCACTTAGTCATGATGTATGCGCGGTGAAAATGATAGTCGAGACTTTCGCTTCTCAACTGGGACGAATTCTCCATGACCGAGTAAAACTGAGTTTTTCATGATTTTCCTATCAACTGATATGTTTATATCATGCAATGGATCAATTTTAGTTGTAAAGATAACTGGCTTCGTCATATTCATTTCCTTTACTTTTCCACTCTTCCTTTTGTAATAATAGACTTCGCCCACAAGCACCAACATAGCAATTACTGTCGAATGTCAAGTTCATTTAAGCGAAAGTAAATAATTAATTGTCTGATGATTCTGATACTTACCAAGTCCTATAAGCGTCGCAATAAATATTCCCCCAAGACTTTCGAGTGTGATTCCTTCAGAATCGTAATCGTCACTTGTCAAGCATGAACCTTTATTCGACGAATTCCAATATTTTGCTGTCAAATCTTCAAAAAATCGATCTTTTTGCAACTCAAGTATAAAGCGAGAAATCTCATCCTTCGAATATGTATGTAAATAAATGGATTTTGTGTCAATCTCAAACTCTAATATGTTGAAGTAGGTCGTGCATTAAATTACCCGCAAATGTGACCCTTGTTGCACGGCGACAGCGTAGGGTTGTTCCGAAAAAATGTCACCAACGGCAGCAAAAGCACAACTCCTAAAATATTTTTTGAAAAGGTGGAAAAATAGGGGAAGAAAAAAGCATCAACAACAACGTACCGTGAAATCTCATATTTGATTTCATTCGCATCATGGATAAAAGCAAAATCACTCAACACACGTTCGTTGACAATTCGAAATCCTTCGGATGCGTTTGGCAATGGTTTTGTTCCTTCAATTGCCATCAAAATTGACGCGTATTGTTCTTTTATAGGATAATCCCAAACTCTTATAGGTGAAAAGTTAATTTCAATAAATAATTCAATTCTTGACAATTTTCTCCTTTCAAGATTACCTGAATCTAGCTTCGTCGTTTCTGCTGCTTAAAGTCATATTTTTCCATAATTCGTAAAGCGTATCTTCGGCATATTTCATATTTTGAAAGTATTTATGTGTGTCGGAGTCTTTGACAACTGTGTACTTAATGCGACTTTGTCGAGCCAGCTGATCAAGAGATTGAACTGGAGACTGCATACGTTCAACAGTAAGAAATGCTGCAAGATTTGCTGTGAATGTAGCAAGCATGAGAACAACAAATAACCAATAAGCAGCAACAATGACGCGACTACTCAATGCCTTCGGTGCTTCTCCACCACCTTAAAAAGTGTTAAACGTTAATTGATTACAAATTACTGAAAAAATCATTCACCTTGAGGTGTAAACGATGTAAGAGTAAACCAAAAGCTTTCCCGCAATGTAAATTTCCTATCGAATGCGATCAAAAAAACAAATAATTGAAAGCTTTCATCATGTAAATTGATTTAATTTACCGACTCTCTTCACCGTAGCTCCAATTACGGCCACTGTACGGCGAGAAGACTTCGAGTATCCAAATGACAAATGCGGTAACGCTTAAAGCACCTAAAATGCTCAACCAGACTTCGAGTCGTAAAACTGTCATGAATTTGAAGAGGGAAGTGTCAGGAATTGGTTTTTTCATTACGATTCGAATTCCTGTTTGATCGAAATATGGCGCAACAAAGTCAATGCGTTCCTCACGTTCAGCTGTCATCTTTAATGCTGCAATAATGAAATCTGTTTCGCCTCGTTCTAAGTCACCGATGAGTCCATCAAAGTTTCCATCTGCCAGCTTCTTCCCGAACTTACCTGATGTCGGCTCAACGAGCTCATACGTGAAATTCATTTTCTTCGAAAGCATTTCAATAAAGTCAATGCAGAATCCTTCATAAATTTTGTGATTATTCCCATCACGAAGAATTTTCTTCGTCTTTGAATCTCTCTTTATAAAAGTGTACGGAGCAGATTCAGTCACGCCAATTCTCATAAATCTCTTCGATACTTTAATTCGATTGTTTCCAATTGACGTAACACCATTTTGATTGACTATTGCTGTTGTCGCAACTACTGATGAGTTGTCTACATTGGTTTTCACATTATATTTCAAGTTTACAAAAATCTTCGAATCATCATCAAAATAAATCAAATTATTTTTCCTAATCGTCATTGATAAATCTTCAAGCAGTTTTTCAGCACGTACGCTCTTGTCTGATTCTTTATTGCACTCAAACCTCTGAATAGGATAGTCATGCCCCTCAAGAACCAGCAGAATCTGATGCAGGAAACTCTTGAATGCCATAAAATTAATCTACCAAAAAATAGAAGAATAAAAATGGGGAAGGATGTACTTAACTTGGAGAGCTTGTGAAAAGAAGAAAAGTTTCATTTTTATTTTTCATGAATCATGATTTAAAATTAATTAAAGCGCTTCTACCTTTAATGATTTTTCATTTGGAATTTGATTTGATGAAAGGTTGCTTTGACGTACTTAATAATAAAAAAATGATCTCTTCGACACATAAATGTAAACATCAACAACATCGTTAATAGTGTTTCTCAAAATCCCTGTTTTTTGAAAAACAGGGATCAGGGATCGATGATTTTCTACTAGATATCGACTTTTTTTAAAAGAAAAAACTGCATTAACGTAATGTTCTGACATAGAAAACACTAAACAATCCATCTTTATAGGAAAAATTAAGCGATTTCTAGTAGAAATTTGACGATTTCTTTTTCCCTATTCCCTAAAAATAGGGATTTTGAGAAACACTAATCGTTAAAGACAAGCTTTTTCCATTAAAATCTCAACAAGATTTTGTTATTTAAAAGTGAAAGAACTTTTATAACGACTACACAGATAAAAGGATGAAGCAGATAAAAAGAAAAGGAACATTTCTCACCGTATTTTGAGATGAACAAATGCATTTGGGATTACAGCAGACAGTCTTGTCAAGTAATAATCGGCTCATTTCTGGATAACCAGAAAATGTGAACTTTTCATCATCATAATCTGTAAACATTAAGTTCCAACGATCGGGGAGTTGGGAGACTAATCCAAAATCGAAAGCCTTCATCGTATGAGAAGATGGAATTTTATAGTAAGAACATTTACTTTCAATAAGGATTAAAGAAAGCTTACAGCTTGAAAAATCCGACTGACGTTGACAGTATCACCGATGATTGCGTAATAACTTGGAGTTGGTCTTAGTGTCTTTAATCTGCTAATGACGTTTGGTTGATGTTGATCTAAGACGATGATCTTAATCGAAGTGACTGATAGCAACGAGTAAAGTGCTTGTTCTGCTGTCTCTGAATCTTGAAAGATGAAAACTGCATCCAAAGCTCCACGTGCCACCAAGAAATTTTGCATAATCTTCACAAACGATTGAATTGAAAAATCAAAGCGAAAGTAAGGAACGTTATTGCGCTTCAGATAGTCACGAACTGTAAAATTTAAACCATTGAATGTTGCGTCGATAAATAAAGAAATGCCATTCGAGCCAAGTTTACAAACTATAAACGAAAATGAGAAAAGTTTTTAAATTAAGAAAATTTTCAATTTACAACTAATCGATTTTTTCTTACTTTCTCTATGATTAGAAACAGCAAATTTGGATTTATCGTATGAGATTTTGTGATAGTTAATCGCTACAGTTTCATTTTGCAATTGCTCCATTATCTGATCGACAGCTGACATAAACTTCGAATGATTTGCGTGATGAAGGAAAACTTTAAAAAAGTATTTTAATGAGAAAGAAATTTCACAATTAATTAAGAAAAGAAAACTTTGCTTAAAACCTTCAGAATAAAAAAAATCACAATTGCGAAAGGTGAAAAAGCAATCATGCAGTATAAGCTTCATCAATCTGTATCAACACTCACCAATCTCAAGCGTTTTAATATTTTTTTCTGTCAATGTTGTGCTTTGATTTTTCTCATCTTGCGCTTTTCCCAACGTTATAAGAATAATAAAAGTTATGAAAACTTCAATTTTCATTTTAAAGCTTCAACGAATTCTCCACCAAACCATTCACGTTGAAAATTCCCTCGATACTGAATTGTTCAATAAACATTGAAAATCGAAACAAATCATCGTCCCTTCATTGTAATTCATAACTTTTCAATGTCGTCGCGATGTTATCTAAACAAATAACTGTCATTTGTATGAACAACTCAAAATCAGTAATGACAAAACAACTTGAATTGCGATTCTTAAAAATTCATGATTTTAAATTAAACATTACATGATGAAGACTGGAAAAGCTAAAATTAAATTTCCTCACGATGCCTGCTCATGTCATGCTGTTTGAAGGGCAGGTCAGAGTGGGAGGTAGAAAATTTCATATAGGAATTGAAGCTTTCAGAATTCAATTTGTTATTGGTCAATGAAGTGCTTTGATTTGTTTACTAAAATGTCTCGAAGCGTGTTAATTTACATTTGTAATAACTTTATCAAGGATTCCCTTCATTATGTTAATTACGTCAATTCTTTTAAAGGAGCAGCATCAAACTCATTATTTATATTCTTGAAAGGTTGGGCAGTGAACTGAAAATCAGTGAAATAAAAAAAAGGACATGGCTGGTTATGTCTGATATGAATTAATTTACAGTTGCCTGAAATGATACCACAATAAAATAAAATACGACCATAACGACTGTTAATACAATTTTCTGATTCCTATTAATGTTCCAACCCTTCAGGTGGTTTTGTAAGCGATCTTTTCGCATGTCAAAATGGAAAAAAAATGAACACGAGAAATTAGTTCATCGTTGATTGGAGAAATGTAATTAAAATCTGTCGTTCTATTAAACCAAATTCCCTTGAAGGAATGTCCGAGCTTATTCAATTCGTATGGAGCAAATAATTTTCATCTCTGACAAATTGAAGAACACAGAAAAAATAAGTGAAATGGCAGGACAATAAATAGAAGCACCTGAGTCTAAAAAAAGAGAAGTAGGAAAGAGGAAAATAAAACCAAGGCAATTTAGTGACGTAAATTTTCCGACAGAAAAAGCTTCGAATTCTTCTTTTCGTTCTTTGTGTTCATCTATTTATTTAAAGAAAGCTCCAGGGCAGCAAAACGGAAGAACAAACGAAACCAGAAATCAACAAATATTACAAACATTCTTGAAAGCTCATGAAGTTTACAAAATTTCTTGTCAATGCTTTGTTTGAACTTCGAATCATCAAAAATATTTTAATTAGGTAAAGTTTTCGACTTTCATATCTGAGACAATTTTTTTTCTTCCTGAGGAATTTTTCTTCTTCCTTCTTGAGTAAAACAAAAGCAGTAAAAAGAAAGAAAGAAAATAATAAAAAAATTCCTCAAGTCTCTGCTTCAATTTCAGTTTCTCTTTTTGTTTTCTTGTTGCTTGTTAGACTGAAAGAAATTGTTAATCCACGGCTTTATATGGCAATTTGTCGTTCTCGATAAGCGACAATAAAAATTAAAGTGAAATGAAATTTTCTCATTTGCTGCCGCCATAAAACGACGTTGCCATTTTCCATTAAAGTCATTCCCTAAATTTCGTATCATCCGGTTTCCGGTTTCATGGTTTGCGATGAAAATTTCTCTTCTCATTTTTTGGCTTTGTGGCCTCGTCTTAAACTTTATTACCACGGGAAGAAGAAGTATCTAGATGAAGAGAAGGGAAAAAAGTCTGAAAAACAGAAAAACAACTTTCAAGTTTCAAGCAAAAGCTTACAATTTACCGAACAAAAAAAGCATTTTTTTTGCTTAATAAATTTTTATGGTGAAATTCCTTTTCTTTTCGTGTATTTTTATGTTTATTTTCCGGCCAATGCGATAAATTTTCATTACATGTGATGCTGGTTTTTGTTCATTCTCCTGATGACTTGTGAGTTTATGTGCTTTAGTGTCATAGCTTTTCATCATGATACAAATGATAGTTCATCATCAGACAGAAGGGATGATGACAACCATGGGAGATGGTCGCTCGGTAGAATGAAAAGAATATTTCACCAACAGAAATAAATGATGAGAAATGGTCACCTTCTTCGGTTTGCAACTTTTCTCCTTTTTTATATTAATATTTTTATGGGTTCGGTTGTGAAGAAATAAACAATTAAGCACGCACTGGTAAGTTTGAAAAGATTCTGTTTTCTTCGCTTCCTAATTGATTCGAACAACGTACAATATTAATAAGTCAGAAGGTAAGTGAATGAATGCCTAGCAACTTAACGCTTATCAATTAAAGTCTACATAAATATCTAAAACAAAACACATATATATACAAAATCCAAGAAAGTTTCTTTTTCAACTTCATGAATAATATCAGAATGAGATAGAAAAGTTTGTTCTGTGAAATCAAAGCAAAGTTTTGGTAAGATAACTTTCCATTCCAAGTAGATATCCATTTAAGTAGTTTGAGCCACGCTGCTTCGACTGCATCTGTTGTAAAGTTTCTTCATCGTTGCAAGCTTAAATCTTCCGCTTTTACGAACAGTGTCCATGGAGGGACCGAGAAAAAAAAACAGGAAGCTTTTATGCACATTTAATTCAGTCATAAAATTCAATTTAGAATGAATTGTTTCAGGTTTGAGCAAGTTTTCCGTGCCCCTTTTTCCACGTCCATGATTTCATGAATTAAACAGAATGCGATATAAGGGAATCTAAAGCTACAAAAGAAATCTCCATTGAAAGATTCTAAATTATTTCGGAATACTTTTCGCTTGAGCTGAGCGAAGGAAACTGTAGCAGCAAGCATGATAATAAATAAAATAAAAAATTTATTCTTCGTTTCTTTTGAATTTCTGGCCTTGCTCGTCCATAACTTTTCTCTTGCTCAGTGGAAGATGAACAGAGTCTTGCCTGCTTGTTTAGCTTTCAGTGTCGCTTTGGGTCTTATTTTGAACGTAAAATAGGAGAGAAGAAATGTTGTTGTGAAGAGTGAGGGAAATAAAAGATAAAAGGAAAATCAAGAAATTGGTGCTTCTAAGGGAGAGAAGTGGAGAATTAATATAAAAGCAACACACGACAAGCATAAGTAACAGACCCAAAAATAATTTCATTCTTCAAGCTTTTCTTCCATTTTTCAGTGACGATTCTTCTTCCCTTTTGTCGTCCCTTTTTTCCTTTCCCATTCAATCTTCGTCCCCAATGTTTATTTTCTTTTCTTAGCGCAAACATCGACCACACGAATAAAAATAGAATTTTGTTTTCAGATCTACTCTCGTTGTCTTCGTCGACAGCAGCGTGCGTATCTTCAGCATGAAAATGTCTGAAAAGTTTATTTTATTTCCTTGCTTTTTATCGCTCTTTTGCCTTTTTTCCATCCCAAAGTGTGTATGTTTGTTTGTATGTCACGGGTCACATTTAAGATGATCCATCAGCAAAATAAGACGAAACAAATCCTTTTATTCAACCCAACAACGAATTATGAAAATTTCTCGTTTTCTTTCAGTCAACATCTGCATCGGTATCATTTTGAAGATGAAATGAGAAAACAAAAATTCATCACTTTAACTCTTCAATTTTCACCCCCGCACGACAATTGTTGATGTTCTTGTTGTTGAATGAACGTCCAACTATTCTGGGTTCAGATGATATTTGGCTATGAACAACACCTCAGTATATATTAGCACAGCTTCACAATATGTCGTCAATGGATCCGATTGAAGGATGAACAAGAGAAGAAAAAGGTGCAAAATTGAATTAAATTTTGAAGTAGATTGAAATGTGAACCCAGAAGAGATGTGATCTGAATTTATCTTCAAAGCTTTTCTTTTTTATGACCTTAACATTTGGGAAATCGAATTTGACATTTTTCCTCCTTTTCTCTCGTTTTTACTGCAGCAAAAATTATGACGTAATGGTTTGTTGCCTTAAGCTTCGTTAAGTTCTTCATTCCACCTTCACAACAGCCATCAGTTGATGTATCGATGGAAATTTTTCATCACGGCTCAACATAAAACAGCAAACATGAAGTAAATTTTTTTCTTTTTCCATTAACCATTTCCAGCCATTTCCAAAATATATTAAACAAACACATAAATAAATGGCGAGACGCATCTAAAATACCGCAAACATTTATTGATGAAATTTAAAAAAAAACAAATAACATTGCGACAGAGAATTTGAAATTTCTTTTTATCGTTGTCATCATTCCTTTCCTTTTTTCTTGAGCAATCAATCAATTTGTTTCACGCTATGGTAGATTTAATGCTTTAAATGACATGATGTTTGGTGTATGCTATGATCATCATTCCATTTTATGTAAGAATCTTCTTTGACTTTAAAAGGATGACGAGTTTAATTTTACGCTTTTTATTTTTATTTTTTTTTTCGGGTGCTGTTCTGTGCTCATAGAAACTTGACGTTTTCTGTAATTAAATTTTGCTAAGCCTCATACAACAGCCACCCACAAAAAAAAGCATCGACAAGATAAATTGCCTCCATCTTTTATGGTTTTGCTGGTGGAAGACGACAGTTTTTACTTATGTTCCGGCTTTTGGTGGTAAATATTCAGCGATAGATGGATGGATGGATGGATGAATGGATGTTGAAGAAAAACGATATAGAATGAAGGAAAGCCGATTGTGAAGTGATAAATTCGCGGTTTCATCGTTTAAATTTATGTGAATCGTATTGTCGCCATGTCATGTTCCTTTGAAAAGCTTTGATAACAATTATCCGATCACATTCTATGCATCAAATCTACGATCATGCTCAGCTTTAAATGCGATGGCACGCACGAATATTTTTAAGCTCAAGTCTTCCTTCATTGTCACTGACTGTGACACTCGGAGATGAATTGTATGACAAAAACTTTGGACAAACGCTTCGCTTATTTTTGTGTTAAATTACCGAAAGAAGCATCTGTTTTATGGAAAAGTGGGAAAGGAAGAAGGCGAAGCATGATGTATCTGATAATTATTCATTTTAATTTCGTTTAATTCAAAGACAGCAGTCAAGAGGAGAGAGATGGAAAGATGAAACTGCTCTTCAATTCAACTCACGTATAATTATTTATAATTTAGCTTAGGCTTAGGCTCAGAAGCTTGATTCGTATTTCAAGAGAAAAAAATATTTAATGTTAAGACCTGTTTACAAATTTTCAAAATTAGTGAAGCATGTTAAGGACTTTTGATTTCTTTTAAATTCACGAAGCATCGGATACGGCTAAGGGATGGAGGGATGGTGGGAGAAAGAAAGGAAAAGAATGAAGAATTACGTGCCAAACAACGTTGCTTAGCATCTCAATCACAAATAAGAGAAAGAAACGGAAATTTCAGGAACATGGATGGAAGAGCAAAACAAATCGATTTTCTTATCATCGTGTAAAGAAACTCTCCAAACTCTGAAATCATGACGAAACAAAAAAGCTTAAAAAAATTGCTCGTAAAACTTTTAATCCTATCAATCATTATTCTTCTTCTTTCTTTATTGTTCAGCTGACTCCTCTTTCTCCTTAACTGCTACTTTCAACTTTCCAGCCTTCGTTTACTTTTAAAAAAAAAATATCGCATCTTGTTGAGTGATGTGATGAACACATTGCGACATGGAACTAAGGTGGAACGACATGTTATTGTTGTTTGGCTCATAAAAAACGTTTTGTGTGAGCGGGAATGAAGCGATGACGACGAAGCAAGAAAAGCTCTTTGTGAGAATTTTTTATTCCATTACGCCATAAATATCCTTTAAATGTCTTTCTTCTCCATACACGCCTTCATCTGAAAAAGTGAGTAGAGATGGAGGAGAAAAGCATTTCATATCACCCATCCATAAAGTGAAAGGGAAAGCAGCAACAAAAAAAGGTTCATCAATTTACATGAATTACCTAAGTAGCAGAGTAGCTAACGTTGAAGACGATTGAACACGGCGGAAAGAGAGACTTTAAAGATGTCAAATACATTGAAATGCGGCGACACAAAATTAAATTATTTTTAATACGACACAAGAACAATAAGTAAAAGTTGAAGCTTCTCTTCTGTAATCGCAGCTTCATTCTTGTTTCTAAGTCACTTGGGACTGATTTGAAATTAATTAAGTTATTAAGAATTTATCTTAAGCGGTCAAGGGAAGCCACCAAGAGAGAAGGAAAAGAAGAAAGAATTTTGGAACGCTAAAATCGCGCTAAGGGACAGGAACATAAATTACAAAGCAAGACAAGCTTCATGTCCTTATTCAACTTTAAGGGAAAAGCGAAAGTTTTTTGCTTTAAAACCAATCAAAATCCTAATTGCACGCTCATGAATATCTTTCACCCACAACAGATTCCTTCCCTAATCTACTCATAAACTCAAAATTAACGTGACGGTTGATGCTTCACCATCATAAAAATATTTGTGTGAAAGAATTGATACGAACATAGCCACTGACGCCGCCACCACCACCACCTTCACCACCAACCACGTTAGTCATCGTGAATGCATGTAAATTTCTTTTTGATTTATCACCATCTCAACTGGAAGGGAAAAACGAAAAGTAACGTGCAAGCTCAAGGTTGAGGCATCGTTCTTGTGTTGTTTTTTTCCTTGTTAAAAATATAAACGAATGGCGGAGAGAGAAATACGAAGACGACTAAACATTCACTGAATACATAAATTTTCTGTTTTTCACTTCTTATACTGAGACTGAGTCTTCTTATTTCGTTGATATTCCAAAAAGAACACACGAGACGATATGGTGGTGAAGAAGTAAGTATGAGATAAATTTACGACCGATGCTTCATCTGCTTGTGTGTAACATACAATTTTAATGGATAAAAAAGTAGTATAGGAAGCGCACAAACTTATTTTGCCATTCTTGTTTACGTGCGGGTGTATCATGCGACGTGAAAATGAATGTAACGTCGATGATAAATGTTATTTAACTTAGACAAACAGGCCCAACTGAAAGCTTTTAAATGACAAAATAAAGAAGGAATGAAAATTTAAAATTCAAGATGAAAAATCGCCTTTGAAACCGAATAAAAAATAAGAACGAAACCACAAGACGATAAATTAATAAAATATTTCAGTGATACTTCTTAATTCCAGCAGAGAGTCATTCTACAATGACGACGCATAATATTTATTTGATGAACCCCTCGAAAGTCTTGTCCCGTTGTTGGATTGCTTACAGTAAAGCAGAGCAATGAGAAGAAGATTGGGATAAGCAAACAATTCTTATTCATTGCACATCTTTTGCCCTAGTAAACTTTAAACATTTCCAAAGAATAAAATAAAAGTTTCTTAGAGTTGTCCAAGTAAAAATTCCGTTTGCCCTTCTCCCATCCCACCCACATAAATTTCATTCTCGTCGCACTCGGTGACCATAGAAAAATGAAATATTTCTGCTATTGAATTGAAATTGAATGAGAAAATAATTCTTTTTTTCTTTTTTTGCTTTTATTTTAGATATCTGTAAGCAAAGAAGGAAAAGCAAAATAAAGTCGAAAGAAAGAAGAAAAAAAAAAGTTTTCCTTCGGGAACGAAATCGAAGTTTTTCTTTCTTCATCGAGACGGTGCTGTTATCAAATTACAAATTCTATCCTTAACATCAATGGCAAATTAATTGGAGGTCCACGATGGAATTGAGTTGCGAGAAGAGTTCCGTTTGCTTTTGAATAAAAACCTTAATTTCATTCCAAAATGTTTTCTGTCTCAAGAAACTTCCACTAAACGTTTTCGAACAAACTTTTATGCTGGGAATTGAGAAAAATCCTAATGGTTATGATGGCACATGAGATTATTCACAAGAAAAGGATAAAAAAGAATATTTCTAATGGACTTGTTCAAATGTTGATACAGATTATGAATCTATTGGAGTTTCCCTCAGCATTTTGAATTCGTTTGCGGTTTGATGCATAACATTTTTGACATTGTGTGAAGAATTCTCATGTCATAAATTCATGAAACTTTTATGTTTGACAAAAGAAATTTTCATTATTTTTGAATGATTTCTTTCATGCCTTTTTGTGTGTGTGAGTGTGGGTGTTATAATATGTGGTATGTCAGAAAAATTAATTTCTTTCAGTTACTTTTGGGACCATTAAAACATAAAACCTAAACTTCCAAAAATAATATGATAACTTTTTCCACTGACGAAACTCATAAATTATCCCCTAAACTCAATCTTCCCTTTACACTCTTTCATTACATTAAAACTTTTAATACGACTTTCTATTCCGGGATGGAATTTATTAAAAAGGATTTTTGTCATCTCGTTCCACCAATTTCCCAAATGGTTACTCTTGGCTACAGTAAAGCTTGTCGTTTGATATTCACAGACACCCTCAGAGTCCCCAAATTGAGATTGAGTTCATTCATGAAGCTTTATTAACATTTTTTCCGCTTCCTTTACTCCCCATAATGTTATACGGCTGTTTACCTGCAAATTATAAAATAAATGACATTTTTTTCTTCCTCCTTTCAGTATGTGTCAGTAAGTGAGAAAGGATAACGAGAAAAAATGAACAGCCTCGATAAGTTGAGAAGAAGGTGAAAGAAAATATTTTTGCCAGTCGACTTCGGTTATTGGTAAACAGCAAAAAGTCGGACAAGGCTCAAATATTTTATACGCACGAGACTCTCGTTTTTCTCTCGGATTTTATTTTAAGAAGGAAACAAACATTGCTAGCAAAATCAATAACGAATTTATGGAATTTCTTTATTGCTCCTTTCTATCAATATTTAGAAGTTTATTTTTATTAATATGAATGGAATGGGAAACAAAATTATTTTCTTTTCTTACCACTCCCGCAACATTGTTGTCATCAACTTTCACTCTCTCCTGTTATTATTCTTAGACTTTTTATTCAAGGTCCATGATAAGCTATTCTAATTTTTGTTGCTAGCTTCGTTTGAAATGGATATTTTATTTGACATTGAACGCCAAAGGTGTTCACTGAATTTCATCAAGAAATGGGATTTTTCCTTCTTTTTCTTCGTCGTCTCTTTATCGTCTTCGTCTGTTTATTTATTCTTCCTTTAAAATTTAAGAATGAAAATCGTCGTTTACTTCAAAAGAAATTTTCTTGTTGAATTTACTTCCATCAAGGACAGGAAGGAGACGCTTCATCGGTTGTTATATAACATAAATAGAAAGAGAAAGAGCTTGAGTATCAGTTAATACATAATTTATGTTCTATGTTTCGTATGAACGATTGACTTTGTTGGGATGTAGCGTAACGTAAGGTGGAATGTTGGAAAAAATTTCCCAACGCAATCAACTGAATCAGAGCGTTTAATAAATTTTGTACCAAGCGTGTACATATCGTCGTACGGATTGAAAAGAAGAACAAGAATTTCTTTTTGCACAAACTTGCTGCCGTCTTGTGCTCTTCGTAACAAGAGTCTCAACCATGTTCTGCTTTTGAAGGCTGCTTTATTTCATTCATCTGAGCCGCTTTTGAAATGACTTCCATTAGCCTCCAAAAACGGAGCGAAAGTAACGAGAAAGGAGTCTGTTGGGAAAATACAATAAAGCACGACATTTTTCACGAGTTGTGGAATGTTGAGTGAAAATCTTACAACTAGATTGATATTCAGTGACGTGGAAAAGTTTTTTTTTCTGTTTTGCTTTCATCAGATTCAAGAGAGATTACACAAAGCACTTTCCATTGAATTTAATTTCATGACTATTTATCTATAATAAGCTTTTAAGTGGCCTCAAAGGATGTGCTTTTAAATGAATTTCTGCATATTTCCTACTCCCCTGAACAGCAACAACTCAACATTAACGAAAAACGAACGAAAATGATAAAAAAAGGAAAACAAACACAGAAGATTGAGAATGAAATTAAAACGAATGAAATTATTAAAAATTGCTTTCAATTAATCATATCAAAATACGAGAACATGAAGAGACGGAAGATGGAAAAGCTTTGTGCTATAATACGTGAACAATAGAACAGACAAGAAGAGGTTCAAATGACTTCGGGGAATGAGAAGTTGGTAAAAAATTACAGAATTTAATCCAGTTTGAGGCTGGGAATGGGACACGAAGAACAATGATTTTGATAAATTAAATGCACAAAATGTACGAGTCACACGAGACTCTTCTGTGTAGCCGAAACTTTCGTCCTGATTCTTTTTTTTTTACTTCCTTTCAACTCAAGAAAGAAGAACAAGAAAAATTTATTTGAAAGCATCTTCCGTGCTATTTTTAGATGATTAAACTGCCTCCGAAAGGTTCTACGAGCAGTACAGAAAGTCACAAAACTTGGCTGTTTTGATTTATGCTTTGCAGTGTTTTAAGCAACATTTCGCTTTCCTATGCTTCCTTCTCTTCTCTTGCCGGTTGTCATGCGCCTGACTTTATTGTGCACATTTTTTTTGAGGAAATAACTTTAATAAATATGAAAAGCGAGAAGCAAAACTCAAATAATGAATTATGATGGTCCTTGCTCTGTCTCTAAATAAATTTATTCATGTAAATGAAATTTTCCGGATTGCGAGTCATTAATAATATGTAAAGGAAATTTCAGGAAAATGTTTTGAGTATCGCTGACAATAAAATTTAAATTATAAAATAGAAGGGAAAGCTAATTAAATCGAAAGAGAAATTGAAGCCTTTTTCTATTCTATTTTCTTATTTTAGAACCTTTCGATATATAAAGAAATTGGCTGTTTGAAAATATTTACAATTGAGAAATGAAGCTGAAACATTTCAAAAGATTTTACAAACTTAAAAGTTTAATTTAGAATGAATTCCACTTGATTAACTTTTTAACAAATATTTCCATCAAATATTGTCAAGTTTTAAAAGCTAACAAATTTGTCACTAAGCAAACAAATTTTCTACGATTTTTGCTGTTCGTTCAATGCTTTAAGCCATCCATGAAGTTGTAAGTTACAGCATAATAATAGATTTTTGGTGGTGGTAAACATTGACATCAGCAGGCACAGAAAATTATTCTCGGTGATGGCTTCTCATAACAAATTGGACTTTAATTCATGTTCCCTTTTCTTTATGCTGTCGCCATTCACAATATAGCCATTTAACGAGCTTTTTTATATTGCTTTTCTCTCGATTATAATGCTTATAAGTGTAAGTATGAGGCCCGAAGAAGAAAGAAAAGTTTTGCTGAAGTGTTTTTCGGATAAGAACAAACAAACATCAAAATATTTTCCTCGTCAAAATGGGAGGACGAATGGCTTACACAAACACGCACACACACATAACTAACACATGATGCCCTTAACCAACAGTCATTTACTTTATCTAATTTCCTACGAGTGCGAGAATAAGAGACTATTTGACTCGGTTGTTTAAGACCATATGACGATTTCCTATTTATTTTTATTCCGCAAAGCGCCTTCAAGCTTTTGTGTCATGGAATGTTTTCTTCTCTATAACAAAGATTAACGTGAATTACCGTTTATACATTTCATGGTTGATAGATTTTGATGAATGGCTAAACATATAATATCAACCAACCCCACTGTTGTTACCCCGGTTATGTTAACGTTACGAGATTTGTATTTTCATACCATTTGTCTTTTGATTCAATCAATTCATTCAACCCTAAATCCAATTTAGCTTTGAGTTATTTGCTATTTTGTGGGAAATTTCCATTAGAAGTTACATAAACCTGAAACTTCCTACCTACTAATATCGTACGAAAAGAAATGCTTTTCCTCATAACAACCACAAATTGCAACATTTCTGATAAATTATTTTCATTGTTAAATAAAGCTGAATGTCAATTATGAAACATTCTTCACGATTAAAAACTTTTAGAGATATTTGACAATATTTAATATCTCGAAATATTTTATAACATGTTTTGAAATTTCTTACGAGTTTTTATCCTGAATCTACATTGTGAACGGTTGACAACGTTTTATTAGCTATTGAATCGTTTTCAAATATCATATCAAGATAAATCTTCTGAAATGTCATATTAAATCTGAAATTATACAAAAAGATTGCGTCAATATCTCTGATTTTGCTATGACGATGATAAACTTTCGATTTGAGTTTTGTGAAGTTCAATAATTGGAGAAGAGACTTTGACTTGACTCAAGACTTTAATAACATCATTATTTAAAATGGAACCAACATTCTCGGGTTACCTGTTAGCTTTTATCATCTTCCTACATAATAAATATCTGATTTTGTTGAAAGATGTTACATATTTGAATAGACATAACTTTGAACTGAACTTTAATATTTAACAGTTTCTTTTCTAGAAATTCTTAAACTTAAATTTTGATACTGAGAACATAAAATGTTTATGTTCATCTAAACATTTAAATCATCAAACATGGCTGTCGATTGAAATTTAGTGTAATCAATCAAATAGCATGAGAATGGTGAAAGTGTTTAGAGGGAATTGGGAAAAGAATTCAGTGAAAATAGATGACCAAGAGTTAAGAATCAAAATAAATAATTCTATAGAAAAATAAAATAAAGTTTAGAAACATAACACGAACCCTGAAAATGTGTTCCATTTGAAATAAATTTAAGGAAATTTATTGTAACATTTGTAAGTATGTATTTCAAGAAGCCTGAAGCATGTCCACTTGTTTGTTAGTGTTTCCATGGATTTTGAAAAGGATGCTTCGGTTGTTTGTTTGCTATAATAAGAGATTAAATGTTTTCTAAATTTCAGATATTTCAGACGGGTTTTATTGTACCTAAATTCAGAGCAATAAAAAATCTGAAAATACTTTAATTTTGTTTTTATTGGGTGGGATAATAAACGGTTCATATCTTCAACAGACTGACATGTAATAAACCACTGTGTAGGGTAATTCTTTGTTTTCAAATGGTTGAATTTGTTTTTCCATCGAATGTTCAAACAAAAACGTTTTGTAATGCGTTGGAATGGAAATTATCTTTGTTAAAATCGAAGTTAAAAAGTATTTTAAACACAAATCGAGATTGTGCAGTTAGAAGTTATGGGGAAAATCACGTCGGGAATGCATTTTAAGTTTGAATGACATCAGAATGAATTTAACAATTTGTAGCAGTTTCATTGTGTTTTAGACGTTTATTCGCATGAATTAAGAACAACACAAACTAGAACATAAACAAAAAAAACTACAATCTGAGTATTTAAAATTGCTTCACAAAATGAAGCTGAAATCGTGACTTGAATGTTCAAGCATTCTTTTGGCGATAACATTAACACGGTGTTGGGTTTCAATGAAGATTTTCTTGCTTTTCCATTCAGTTCAGTGTTGTGCTGCAAAAGTAATCAAAAATAATTCAACGGATGATGTGCATGTTGGATGAATTTATCGGTTATTTAAACTGCCACGAGCAAAACGTAGAAAAGAAAATTTTCAGGAGATTATCTGTCTAATGTATAAAAACTCTATCTATGGTAGTTTTGTCATCGGACCAAATAACATTTTTTATCATTCAATCCTTAGAAATTAAATTTTATTAAACGGCAGTTAAAAATTATGATCATGAGAATATCTAGAAGTTAGTAAAAGTTGATGATGATTCAATTATGTTTGTTTTATTGAAGGCAAACCAAAACGAGATCATTTTCAAAGTCGAAACTCATGAAAAACTAATTTTATATTAAAATATTATGTTATTAAGAGGTTTGGGATTCTTTGCCATCATAATGAAAAGCTCTTCAAAGCCCACAATGATTTTTATTATTTCTTTTAGTTTGCTATACGATTCAACGTTTGAGAGCTCCAACCAAGCAGAAAATGACAGAAAATTAGAAAAACCAGCATGGCAAATACGTAAAAATGGAATTTTCAATTCCACAAAGGTACAAAAGCTCGTTTGACGTACAAATTTGAAGAGAAATCCATTCCAACACTTGACAACACAAAAAGGCGTTAAATTTCTATCAAAATGCGAGCTTATAACAATGAGAAAGGCGTAAAATTTCCTCATGTACATTGTACACGCGTAATATTGATTGTCGGAAGAAAACGCAGATTGAACAACGTGTATTGATCAGTAAGTCGGAAAATTAAAGGGCGCGATAAAGTTGAGAGGTCGTACACAGTACACTCATGGAAAAAAATAAAGCTGAAGAGGCTGAAGGGTGAAGAATTGAAGAGTAAAGATAATCTTAATAATTTTCCACTTCTCCTGTTCCCCCTTCAACTTTCTATCATCTTCGGCTTCAGTTCAATCAATATTTACTTCTTTCTTTCCATCAGGCGATGACTGATAAAGCACTCCATTGCAAGAACACTTCTTTTAAGTAGTTTTCTCATCGTAATATTTTTTGTTCTTGATAAGATTTTCTTCCTCTTCCATTGAAATAATAATCATAGATAGGAAAAGAAGAAGAAAAATAAATTTCAATAAACTTAAATAAGCGTAGGTTATGAAAATATTAAAATTATGAAATTTATGTTGATTTTATTATTTCTAAATGAGAAATTTTTGAACAAGATAAACAAGAGAAAAGAAGAAAATTGAAAATAGTTTTCCATTCATCAACTAGAATTAAATTTATGTATGAAAATTCTTTTTCTTCTCTATGAAAATGAAAATAAGGAAGAAGATTTATATACACTGGCCTGTCAATTAATCAAAGGAACAAAATCAGCCTTTTCTTTTCCGAAGGAAAACTTATAGGGAAAAACATTTCTTTATTGAAATCTGAGAACATTCGTAGAAAGATTTTCATGTAAGAAATCATCAATTCCCTCCTTAAATGAATTTTTTCGTCTAGAAATTCCTTAGCATGACTAATAGTTGTTCAACTTGTGTTGAAGTTTTTGTGCAAAAACGTCAAAAAAATCAAGAACAATAATTTAACTTCTTGAAAGTGTTAGGAATATAATTTCCGTTTAAACTTTTTTCACGAGCAGCATGCCTTTAACTGCTTTCTTATATTTATGTAAAATTAATTGAAAAACTTAAGATGAGTTGGAAGTTTTTACTCAAATTTTATTTTCATCAACTGAGAAATTTATTGAGTGGAAGAAAAAATTTTTAGAGTTGTTTCTGAATTTTATTTTTTCTCAGCGAAAGTTCATCACATCAACTTCAAGACTTGATGTTTTCAACATTCATTTTCTCATCCCTTTTTGTCATGTTTACCAGAAAAGTTCAAGTCAATAGTTTCCATTCGATTGATTGAATGCTAGAAAATCTATTTATCAGTCTTTATCATCCTTCCAATCAAAATCTCATATGTCTTCTTATAGTTTACGTTTTGACAAGAAAAGCGGAAATAAATCAGCATTATTTTTACACATAAATTGATCTATGTCTGAATTATATTTCTTCCTTTACAAATATTGAATCTTCATCAGTTGATGAATCAGATAATGAAAGTCAATTTTGGGAAGAATTAGAGCAGACCAAAGTAACCAACCAGACAGCAAAATATTCTTTCTTATCACTTTAATTATAAACGTAACCAAACCGATCTACAAATAATTAAGATTTATAAATTTTACCCATAATTTCTTAGTAAACATTTGTAAACATGACAACTTAATTTACTGGTGAGGCAATCGTATAATATTACAAGTAGCAGAGAGTAAAGTTCTTCATTCCTTGATGCTGCTCATGTCTGCTTAATATGCATCATCTCGACTCTTGAGAGTTTTCGTTCATGCTGAGTTGCATAAATTTTTGTCTTTGTTCTGAAAATCATATTAAAGTGTTCCCATTGTCTCTTATGTGATTGCGTTATGAAATGAATGTTGATACAAATATTTATGATTGCATTTAGGTTAATTAAATATTTCTCATATTTATTAATCGCTTAAATATTTTGAGCAACTTTTGCTGCAATTGTTTATTCAAAGACTTTCTCCAATCAACATATGCTTATTTATAGCATAAAGTCCACAATAAAATTCATACACAAAAATTTAAGTTGAAACTGAATTGAAATTTCATATTTCACTTAAAATGATTATTTTTGATGAGTGAAATGATGCACTTAAAATATTTCATAAAGATGAAACTCTCAACTTCATCCGCATTATGTAATTCTTTTAATCCATCAAATACGTGTAATAAAACTCTGTTAACGCAAATATGTTCTGTCGTGTTCATCGGTGATATATTGCTGGCAAAGAAAGAAACGTTCTTTTACGATGTCATTTGATAACTTGAGTTTTTGAAATAAAGTCAGGGTAGCAACGAGAGAATGTAATAACATAACTTGAATACTCACGATATCAACTCAATCGGTTTGAACACATAAAATAACGACATCGGAAAATTCTTTTTTCGGCTTATTTACATATTTACATGACGATGCGACATCAATACAAACATTAAGGGATTCGATTTATGTCGCTCCTGACATCATTATCGTTCTCGAAATTTGCGCACTTTCGAGTCTACCTGCGAAAAAGGAAAATAGAAAATCGAAGAAAGACAAAAATATGGCACAAATTTGATTTTTATTACGTTAGTTTTTCAAGTTCTTATTTTCTAGTTAAGTGGCTTTTGATGTGAATTTGAGGATCAATTTTTAAACGATTATTTAATGAGCGTTAGATAATAATCATGGATAACATTCCAGATTTACAATCTTCAATGTCACATAAAGAATTAATCATAAAACATTCTCAAAGCATACAAGAAAATCTCTCTCGAGAATAAATTACTGACATCGTAAAATTTTTAATTAGGCAAATTTTCGCACTTGAATCCAAAATTGTTCTTTCCACAGTTTCGTCGTCTTAACCACTGAAAGCATTTCACTGAGACTTTCATTTCGTATTCAGTCATTATATTTTAATGTTTTTTTGAGTAAACTCAATTATTTTTTACGGTTGTTTCAAATGAAAGTTTCGTGCCATTTTAATAATCACCGTAATAGAAATGACATGTGAAAATATTCGTAAACTGTTACTCTTTGAAACTTGAAAGTCTATTAAAGGTTTTCGAGGTTTTTATTGAAATAATTTCTTTATAATGCTTCGAATTACTCTCATTTTATAAGCTTAAAATTTTCTTTCTTCCCTTGTTATTAACAATAATAGATTCATTTTCTAGTCAGAGAGCGTCTTCCACCTAGAGCCTTCATTCATCATTTAACTCACGTTCCAATTAATAAACTTCTTTTCAGATGCGAAGCTGAGAGAAAGAAATATTATTCTAAGTTTTGCAGCGCATGAAAAATGGATATAATGATTACATCTTCCTGCCACTACCATTACACCTATTTCTACAATATATATACGCGATTATTTTTATATTTAAAGATTTGATGAAACACGTCTCAAAGTGACACAGTGGAGTGCTTGTTGGTGAATGAAGAAGTGTGAAAAGATTCCCACTACACCAATGTCTTGGCGCAAAAAGGATAAAGTACTTAATTTGTCAGATTCAGTATGAAAAAGAAATGAAAAGGATAAAAAAAAACAAGAACACTCTATAAGAATCGTATACGACAAGAGTTGAGCTTGTTTTGCGCTGTTGTGATGTTGTAAGAAAGAAGTGTGAGATCGAAGTAGGATGATGATGATGTACGTACTGTTATTTCTCTTCACTGTCTTCACCCAACTCCTGACAGACGAAATGAGTTATTTTCGTTAAAGTTCATCTGTATTCAGGATAAGACACTATTTTGCAACATATATCTTCATCATCGTTGTAATAGCCGCTAGGCCTAAAAGCTTTGCCGAAACTTTCAGCTAATTGAGTGAATAAAACAACGTCGAAAACGTGAATTATTAAACTAAAGTAAAAACATCAAAACATGTTTTTCATTCGCTTACTTTTTCCTTTCTTTCTTTCCAATGTGCTTTTAATGAAATTAAAAGAACTCATGATTTAATTAAATTCAAAGAAGAATATCTCTTGAAGGTTATTGAAAGATAACTTTGTAAAGTTTGTTGATAAGCTGAAGTTGAGACGTCAATAAACTTTCCCAATTTATTTTCCTTTCTATAAACAAAAGAATTTGAAAGAAAGAAAGTTTAAGTTCAAGTTAGAACGAAGCTTGAAACAATGATATTTGGTTAACCTTTATTGATATTGAGTGTAATTAAAATTAAATAAATTTTGTGTCCAACGTTTAATTCAGGTTAGTTAAACAAATTTCCGATAATTGTTGACAACCATGTTTTGTGGCTTCCTTTAAAAGTAAATTGCATTTTGATTCTTTTGAATCATTTTCAAACCTTTAACCCGAAAACTTTGCTTAATTGAAACAATAGGTCATTGAAAGTTGATGAAGTTTTCTCAACTCAACTAACCATTCATTTTGTTAGTGTAGAAAAACACAGAAAATGAAAAGACTTCATCAGAACATGTCAAATGAAAGGAAAACTTTTCAACATCAATTTTTATCAAGAAAGTTGAAATCTCATTATCTTTATGAAGCTGAATGTTATTTAATGCGAACTAGATGTGAACTATGTATAAATTGAATTTGCAGAACTTTGTCGAGAATGTAGAATGTTTGCTCTAAGAAATATCTAACAAAATACTCGTGATGATACCAATTCAAATTCGCTCGTACGTATACACACATAGATACACGTCGGTAGCTAAAAAGAGTTTCTTTATTGAATAACAATATCATAATCATATTTTCTGTGAGAAAACTCAATTTTATTCTATGGAAGTAAGTTTTTGTTATGAGAAGGAAGCCAAAGTAAACTGCCACTCGATTTTCGATTATATTTAACGAATACGAACGATTTTACAATTTTGTTAACAAGAACTATTTGAATGTTGAGTTCACATGTACTTCAAGTAATTCGTAGAAGAGCAGAGTAATTAAAACACTTCTCATGTAGCTTCCAGTATCTCCCACTTTAATGTAAGTTTGTGAGAAGGATGAAAGCAGTAGAGCAAAAGCTAATGATGATGATGAAGAGAAAATGAATAAAACATCAAATAAAAGACGGTGTGCTTTAGAAAGTTATTTGCAAACATCATCAGAACATTCATTATATTTCTGTGTCTTCTTATTCGCATCGTTTTTGTTATGTTCAATGGAAATTTAGATATGTACGTAGAGCAAAAAAGAAGAACCATAAATAACTAATATGAACAGAATTCTGGTCATTCATTAACGAAGCCAAGCAATGCTTTTTTTCTTTTTCTTCTTTGTATTCATTCCCAACTCCCATTCCTTTCCTGTGCTGAACTCTGGCTGGTAATGATACAAGAAACTCCACATTTACCCCCCAAAAAAACCACTTTTATTCGAGTGATTTTTGCGTGTAATGTACCGAAGAAAAAAAATATCTTTTTGGATAATTTTGTGGCCCCCCGAAACTCATCCAACATCACAACAGCAAGAGCATATCCTCGAAACATTTCCTTATCCTTCTTGATTTCCATTCAAAGCGAAATGGAAACAAGCATAGACTGTTGTTGTTGTTATTTTTGTTTTTGGAGGAAAATCTTGTTCCTTTGTTCTATAGATTTCATTTTTATTAATAATAATAACATTTTATTCCACAGACTCCTTAAGTCCATAAAGAACGT